>RQTK01001726.1:0-48924 GCA_003991915.1 Elysia chlorotica
ATTGAATATTATTACCGTAGCCGCTTTGTTTACTTCCAGGTTTGGTTCATAGGCTTTTTGTGGTTTTTACTTTGCCTTTTTAACTGTGTTTCTTTCATTGAATCTTCAACATCTTTTGACAGAAGGAATTCTCTGTTAGTGTTACTTTGTTAGGACTCGTTAGCCCTGGGGTAGAACATCGGCTTCCGATGCAGGAGGTCCGTGGTTCGAACCCCGCTCTGGCGATTTTGTCCCATACTGGTTTCGTCGGTGTCAGTTTAATTTGACCGGCTGAGACATGAGCCATAGCATTGCCTGTGTGTGGCAGTACGTAATATTGTCAGACTTTTGGTCTTGGGGCTCGTCCACAAGATAGCCTATTTAGTGCTGACCCAAACTGTAGGGGGCGTAATCGGACAAATAAAATGTAGGCCCTATATTATCTGATCTGGGTTTCGAACCTGGAAAATTCCGATTGGGAGACCACCAAGTTAGACCAAACCGCCATACCAGCGAAAATGCTGATACTTGACCTACAGAAAAAAAGGGCGCCCGCACCAAAAAAAAAAAATATGTTAAAATATCAAACTAATAACAAGTATGTAATAGATCTACTTTGAGTCTGAGATGTCCCCCCTTTTTAGTCCAGCCTTTTAAACACCCGCGACAGTGATAACATAGATATGCCTACCTTCAACAAACAACAAAACAAAACAAGAATAGAAGAAATAAAAAAATATATCCGAATGCCGGTAACTATCTCACCAATTACTATTCAGCCTAGTGTAACATGGTTTGGGAATGGGAGGGTGGGGGGTTGGGACGGGTTATTAACATCTACAATGCATTTTCAAAGTCCGACAATCTCAATCCATTCCTTGCATTGGGTCGCATTAATCAAGGAAAGGAAAATTTGGGGTTTTGTTTTGTTTTTTGGTGTTTTGTTTTCTTTTTAAGGGTTCAAAAAGATGAGATTGGGATGAGGCGAAAAAGACTACTTTAGACTAAAAATTCAGTTCAGATTTTCACAGTAGGTCTATTCATGTGGGTTCTGTTCATACAATATTCATATGAGTATTAATCGAAAAAGTCTATACCGGGTGTTCACGTGGGCACTGCCTGAAACAAAAAAAACATATTATTCATGTGGGTATTTTATAATATATGTAGGCCTATCTGGAATAATATAGGCCCTACCCGTCTCTGTCGACGTAACAGTATCGTAATTCAAAGATTATTCCTAAATTCGGACCCACCTAAATTCTCTGATTTTCATAATTCCTCTTCTTCCTCCTGCTGCTCTCTCGCCCCCCCCCCCCCCTGCTCTGGCTCATGTTCCCCCTCCTCCCCCCCCCCCACCTGATCCTTCTCCTAATCGGAGGACGCGGTGGCCCTGGGGTAGAACATCGGCTTCCGACGCAAAAGGTCTGGGTTCGAGACCTGGCGATTTCGCTCCCTACTGGTTGGGTCGGTGACAGTTTAATGTGACCGGCTGAGACAGGAGTCATGGTATCCCCGCCCTGTCTCGTGTGTGGCAGCACATAAAATTGTCAGACGTCAGTCTTGGGATCCGTCCACAATATAGCATATATAGTGCTGATGTTGGACGTTAAATCAACTCTACTCAACTCTCCTCCTCATCATCATTATCTTATCATCGTCACTGAAATCTGCAGCGTTTGATTGTCCTCTGTGAGCTAATTTCTCTCCTTCATCCTGCTCTTCACTCCTCCCCTCCTCCTCCTCCTCCTCCTCCTCCTCCTCCTCCTCCTCCTTCTCCTCCTCCTCCTCCTCCTCCTCATTATCATTATCATCATTATCTTATCATCATCACTGAAATTTGAAGCGTTTGAGTGTCTTATGTGAGCTAATTTCATAATACCCTTAACAGATTTGTTTTTGCTTCTCTGAAATTGCTCACAAAATACCCTCTTCAACTCAAATACTTCACCACTTCGTACCTTCGTTTCGTTCTCATGTTCTGGTTCAAAATTTTTATAACTTTGATCTATAAAGCGCTTGGGAATTAATATTTCAGAACCAAAACAAACAACTAGATCTAAATTACCAACTTTTTCGTTCGACCTACAAGCCTATTAATGTCCTTCCCACTTTTCCCTCGAAATGTTATTGTTGTAATTCCGTATGTGTAGGCCTACCGGTATCGGCTTACATTGGTTCAAAGGCAACGTGTTCCAGACACGTAATTATTTCGGATGTATTCTATGGGTTAATAGAATAATGAACACATCCCCATCCTCCATTATAAGACAAAACTGTTCTGTACGAGCACTGAAAAATCCAGCAAATATGACCCCTATAAGTAGGCCTATTTCCCGATTCTCGGAAGATGCAAATCATGCCGGTTGTCGTGCTTTGGGTTTACCAGCATCATTAATATTTCGTTGGTACAATCTTGATTATGCGTTTTGAAAACATGAACAGATTAAATTTGTGTTACTATTATCCGCCCCCACCCCTTATCTCTTTCTCTCTCTCTCTCTCTCTCTCTCTCTCTCTCTCTCTCTCTCTCTCTCTCTCTCTCTCTCTCTCTCTCTCTCTTCTCTCTTTCTCTCTCTCTCTCTCTCTCTCTCTCTCTCTCTCTCTCTCTCTCTCTCTCTCTCTCACCGTATGCCTGGAACAGTTGCCTCACATCCTCTCTCTCTCTCTCTCTCTCTTTCTCTTCCTCCCTCCCTCTCTCCCTCCCTCTCTCTTTCACTCTCTGCCCCTCTATATCTTTTGTATCTCACGGTCTCTGTCTTTGTTTCTGTCTCTGTCTTTGTTTCTGTCTCTGTCTCTCTCTCATCTCTCTCTCTCTCTCTCTCTCTCTCTCTCTCTCTCTCTCTCTATCTATCTATCTATACATCTATCTCATCCTTTATCTCACCTCTTTCTTGAATTCTCATGTGTCCCTCGTTCCATCCATCCCCTCCTCTCACTCTCTCTCTCTCTCACTTCACCCCTCTCTTTCATCTCAGTGTTTCCACTTAAATGAGGGGAGAGCGGGGTAACTCAACAGGTAGAACGCATGGTTTATAATTTGGATGCCTTAGACCCTGGGTTCGAATCCCTGAGAAAGTCGCCTTGTTCTTTACTGGATGAAACTGCCAGTGTAATGTGATAGGCTAAAAGGCTTCGACTGAAGTCTTGGAACAAAAATAATGTTTGTGTAGCAGAACGTAAAATTGGCATCCTTTAGTTTTGAGACCCGTTTGTTAGATATTCTATTAACGTCCCGTGGTCATTAAGAAACGAATCAACAAAACCGATACATTTATATATACTTTGTGAACCAGAAATCACAGGGTTACTGCTCTGTCTCTGTGTTACAGAACTTGAAATTGTCAGGCTTAAATGTTAAGGCTCGTTTTCTAGATATCCTATTAGAATTAGAAGGTCCGAAAAACAAACTTATAAAACGCATAAACAAATTTCCGAAATCAGCAAGTTGCCGCTGTTTTTGTGTGTCAATGTTTTGAAACCAGTATGCTATCTATAAATGTCTCTAATGTCTTTAAAAAAAAAACGAACTGAAACAAATTATGAAAAAAGTCCAATTATCAGTAATAAAATATGGGTTACAGCCCTGTCTTTGTTTTGCATAACTTAAAATTATCAGACTTCAGTTTAAAGATTCGTTTGCTAGATATCCTATTAAAATCGAGGGTCTTTACACAGCGAACCAACAAAACTGATAAACCAATTTCCAGAATAATTAAGTACTGGTTTACAATGTATTTATTGAAATCGTGTATAGTGAAATCTTCTGTGGTTTTATTCAAAACTGTCGGCTTGCTTTTTGAAGAAAAAAAAAATGGAATAAAAATTTAACACAGTCACGTACGTAAATGGTCTGTCCTTACAATAATTATGATCAGTGTGTGAAGAAATCCTGGTACATGTATCACCGTACTGTGGCAACACGAGAATACTCATTAAACTTAAATATTGGGACCCGTCACCATGCTATTTTTATCTCGTTACAAAGTACGATTTTAAAGTAAAGGACAGTTTAAATTTTCTTGTACTGTAAGAACCCATTATTTCTAAAACAACTGTAACTGTTAGTACATCAATCAGAATCAACGCTTTTCAAACCATCCTAAGCTTAGTGGTATTGATTTTATGTGAACTGATGAGAATACGTATTACAATGCAGATACATGTACTTAAAAAAAAGACTTACATAAAATATTAATATTCAAATGCACCCCTTCCAAACACACATCCTTTTCCCCACACACGCCCCTAAGGATTCACATGGCTCACGCTTTATTTTTATTTTTGCTTTATCGATTTGTCTCTCTGTCAGATGAATTTTACAATCTGGAGGGAAAATTCAATACATACGTTTAACGGTACATAAAACGCCCCGCGGGTAGGCTAATACAATATGGAGTGTAAGTAAATTAAAAATAAGAATTATACATGAACAGATATTTCAACAAGATTATTTATATAAATATTCAACGCCTCTTACCACCCCCACAAACACACACAGACACTCGGAGATCCTTTCCTTGTACTCTTTTTCTCTATCGACCTGTCTCTCCGAAAGATAAACACATTATCTTAGGTATAAAAAAAAAGATAAAATTAAAAGATAAATTGATCCGGTTAAGAAAGCAGTTAAAGAATCGTAAGCATAATTGTGTACAAGTCCCAGATTCGTTGATAGGTTCTGAAATGTTTTGTTGACAGTGTTAAAACGTACCAGAACTTGTTCCCGAATCACACACAGCACAGGAATTTCAAAATGTTCCATTTAGTTGTGCAAGGATGACACCACATCACACGTTTGGGGAGATTCGTCTAAGTCACGAGAGATGTCAAGCAATAATGATACAATCTTTTGTAGTTGGATTTTAATAATGTTGTTACATTATGCCGGGCAGACCATTCTAGTTCATGACAATGATTTGGGTTTCGGTCGAGGATACCAGATAGCCTAGATTTAGGTCCAGCGATACGTTTTACAAACAAGCCCCAACGAAGTGTGGAGCTCGAAAGAAAGTTGTACAATGCAAACATACCGAGACAAAAAGAGACAAAGAGAGAGAGATATAGAGGTAGAGACTGATAGAGAGAGAGGGTATTGGTTGGTTCATTAGTTGATTGGGTTCTTACTGTCCAAGTTAACAGCTAGGCTATATTGTGAACGGGTTCGGTAACTAAAGTCTGAATTTTTTTGTACTGTCACACAAAGAAAGTGTGGGGATACCAAGGTTCCAGTATCAGCTGATCACGGTATTCTGATCGTAGGTTTCGAATAGGGCACGTCTCGGCTGGGAGATCAACGCTCTACCATTTATGGCAGTTCGATTCACCACGTTAGATAGATAGATCGATAGATGGATAGATAAATTGTGACAGACATACAGAAAAGCAGATAGACAGGCCAACAGTGAGAGACCATCAGACAAACGGATAGACGTACAAATGGGAGAGGAAGAGAGAGAGAGAGAGAGAGAGAGAGAGAGAGAGAGAGAGATAGGGAGAGAGAGATGAGGGAGAGGGAAGAGAGACAGAGGGCCATACTCTAGAAACAGACAGGCAGACAGACAAATAGAAAAACACACAGTTAGACAGACAAACAAACGCACAATTAGACAGACAAACACACAATTAGACAAACAGACAAAGAGACAGACAGACAAACACACAATTCTTCTTCTTCTTCTTCTTCTTTGGTGCATGCCCGCCTTCATCAAGTTGAAGATTCTGGCATTTTTGTTTCCGGTCCGGTTAGCTGTGAGCCCTACGAGTTAGAGTGAGGGGGGGGTGTAGACAGTCATATAACGAGTACTCCGGCTTTTTTCCACAACCGATGTGAAAAATAAACCTTTCGCCACAGTGTAAACCAGATGCCACCTCTGAAACGTCGACAGAACCAGGCTCACTGTTGATTCCAAAAAGCTTGTAAAGTGTAAACTTAGATCTAGATCATTTAGATCCAGAATCTAGTAAGCTTACTGGTGGTCTAGTACTAACACACTGTGCAACCCCTGCACCTGACTGTATTTGATATTTGATGACTGACTGAGTATAGCATAGGGTTACCACTTTCAGTTTCAAGAATCAAGTGTTTCCAGTCACACTCTTGGATTTAACGACGGTTTGAAGGTATTTTTATAGTTGGTTTCTTTTTAATCATGGGCCATCTCATTAATTTTGATCTTTAATAACAATATTTTCTTAAGCCTTCTTATTCATATATTGTTAGGGCGAGATGTTGGCTACGACTTTGTTTGTGCATTCTACCCTAGATCTAGATTCTAGATCTACTATATTATCATCTAGATATAGATCTAATTTAGCCTAGTAGGCTAGTTCTAGATTCGGACTCTAGAGCCTAACTTTTAAAAGAGTAGCCTAATTATCCCTAATACTTGAAGGGTGGTAAATCTAGTTCTAGATATAGATCTGGGTCTATATTGCGGATTTCCTTCTTAAAGGTGGCCTCTGTTTAAAGGTAAATCTGGGCTACCGAACTCTGAAGTGATTAATCCCAGCCAAGCTGCCGATAGGGCCTACTTAAATCCATCACTGAGGCTGACTTTTAGTCGTTTTTCTCTAGATCTACACACATAGAATCTACATGTTGAGTGATCATGTACTACTCACTAGTACTAGTGTTTGTCCAAATTTTGCTATAGGCCCTATAGATATAAATAATATGCTTGACCCCCGCATTATATATTTTATAAATATTATTGTGTTTCTTTCTAAATTTTTATAAATATGCTGTTTATTGATTAATTCCATGACTTTACTTTGAAACACAGTAAATAATCTTTCTTTAATAGACAAAAACTCTCAACTAGAGTGCTTATTATAGCAGAGTTTTGAGTTGAGTTGAGTCTGGGTTTTTACAAGTGTATGGCACATTAGAACAATAATTGTATGGCTATATTGTGCCCATGATTTCCTAAGACAGGTAATACATTACACTAGTTACTAGTACTAGTAGCAACGGTAAATCCTCTATCTCTCTTCTAAAGAGGTGATAGCAAAATTTGAACAGAAACTTGTAAGTGGCACAAACACTAAAGTACTTGTTCTAGCATGTATCCATCTAGAGACACTCTGTTTTTCCCAGCCTGCATTTCTAAGGCTGAAACCTGCTCAACTTGTTATCTTGTTAATGTTATAAATCTTCCATCATTCTATGATATTCAAGGGACTGTTTTCAGGCTTCTAAAGAAAGATCAGTAATGGTGGCAGCAGTGACTGAAAGCTATTGATGTTATAATTATGCATTCAATTTTGCTGGGCTAGTATCACTAGTCATTAGTTAATTAATGTGTATACATACATTCTTTATAGGCGTCCAGGTATACATCTTTTCTCATTGTATTGCTTTCAATTTTGCAAGTAGTTTTTGATGTGTGCAACTTTACATTGATCAAGTTTGCGATTATCATAACAAGTTACAACAGACGAGGTTATATTGCAACTGCTAGCCTATCCAGTTTCACAGAATAATCAGTCATGGTGATTCATGTTCTTAAGGTCCATAACCCGACTCTATGACACTGATGCTTGTAGTCAGTGAATAGGGATGCCTATGTTGTACAGAGGTTTCCTTGTAAGAACCCTCTCTTACTAACCCATTCCGTTTTCGAACCCGCTACCCCTATAAACATATATTTTTTCTCTTTAATTTACACCACTACCAACCCGCTCTTGGTCTCGTCAAAAGAGTAAGATATATATATACATACATCTATGTTTATTTTTCAAGCTAAAAAAACATTTTACATTACCTAGGGTGCTGATTATTCAAAAATCATCTAAGATTGATAGGAGCAGCTTGCATCAGAATACATGCGATTAGATAGAACGGGGAGGGGGGGGGGCATACATGAGCCTCTGAACCTGTACAAGCAGGAGGCTAGGCTTCAACCAGGTTTACAAGAAGGTTGGAGAATCTTCCTTTCGCCATCTCTCTGTAACGCTGATCCGTGGTATACTTGTAACGTCTTGTTAGTTTTCGTTTCTAGTCATGAGTTTTTCATGAAGATGTTAACGGATGGACCTTAACCCCTCTTGCTATAAGTAGGTCCTGACCACGAGTAAACATCACAGGTGGACAGCAACTGAGCAGTTGTTAAGTTAGGTATGAGTTAGGAGTGAGTAGGTATCCAATCACTGATTAGTAAGAGTATCTCCACCTATTACCTAAAACTTCATTTTTTTTCTGCAGCACTGCTCCTGGTTCCTCAATCACTCCTGAGGATTTGTTAACTGATTCTCTCTCCTATCTCCCTTTTATTCTGTCTCTCTTTTCTTTTCTTTTTCACCCCTTCTCCATTTCCGACTCTCTCCTTTCTCTCTCTCTCTCTCTAGGAACGAGCAAGAGAGAGACAAGAAAAGGAAAAAAAAAGCTAGAAAGAGAGAGGAGGGGGAGAGACAGACAGATAGAGCCAAGGAGAGACGGCAAAAGGGAGCAAGCAAGAGAGAGAGAGAGACAAAGACAAACAGGCAGAGAGACAAGACAAGTCAAGGCAAAAGAAATAGAAAGAGATAGAGCCAGGGAGCTCGGCACGCTATGAGGGGGTATATATATTTTCAGGGGCACTTACAGGTCTGACCATTCTAAGAATAGTTTATAATACTGTATGTAATATTTTTTTTATGTGTGTGTAGTAGATGTCTACCGGCCATGATACGTGTGGATGTATACATCTTATCATAGTTACAGTACAGCACAAGTGGTATTTTGGTTTTAACTTTATTTTTAAGTCTTTAATCAGAGACCTTCAAAGCACAATACTATCAGTACAGATTACTTGACCCTGAGAAGTGTGTAGTGTAATCCATGTAGGTCTACACATTTTCATTTGTGTATGGGATTTTATTTTAGAGCATTCTGACCAAGGTTTACATTTTGGTTGGATCTGGTTTCTTCTCAAATTAAGGGATGAAGATAAAAGAAGATAAAATGTATCTGTATTTAATGCTGACTTTTTAAAGTTTAGATTTTAAAGCCACGGCAGGGCAAGGCAGGAGAGTTGAGCTTCATAAATCATCCATAGGCTGTGTATCTCAAACTCAGTAAATCGAGCTAAGCAAAGGCTTTCTGAGATAAATACCATTCTTTCATATCTACGCCTAGGTGTGGGCGCAGACACCTGTCGCCGTATAGGACCCCCCAGGGGAACCTAGGAGACGTTAAACCCGGAGAGAGGGAGAGAATTCTCTCCCTCCCTCTATAGAGAAGATAAAATGTATCTGATTTATGCTACTTTTCAAAGTTTAGATTTTAAAGCCACGGCAGGGCAAGGCAGGAGAGTTGAGCTTCATAAATCATCCATAGGCTGTGTATCTCAAACTCAGTAAATCGAGCTAAGCAAAGGCTTTCTGAGATAAATACCATTCTTTCATAAAAACTGCCAGCTTTTATTGTATGATACATGAATATTCATATAGAAAGAGCCCACACAGTAGCAGATCTTTCACTGAAGTGACTTCTAACTTTACATAAATAAATAATGAATAGTGAACACACCTAGTAAGAACCCAGTATTCATTGTCTGAGCAGATTTTAGATGGTTTATCCCTCAAAGTTAGACCAGCTGTTGCCAAAAAGGCAGGGCCCTTGCTCTTAGATGTTCTGCACAGGGCTGGGTTATCGTTCTGAGATCGAAAAACCTTATCAAGCCAACCTCAGTTTTTTTTATATTTTATGAGCTGTGGCCTACTGCACCTGTTTCATTGATGAAAATATTGAATACATTAACATTCAAAAGGAAGCAAAGCGTAGTTTAAAAAAGTTTAAAATTTCGCAAATGAGATTTGCTGTGGCAAGGTTCTTTTATGGCTGACATGATTTTTAACTTTAAAAACCGAGTTACAGTATTTTGACAGCTATGCTCACAAACTTGCATTATTTTTACAATTTTTTTTTTTTAATACAGATGTAGTACACTTTTTTGCAGATTAAAAAACTTCAGATTTTTCTTATAAAAAAAAAAAAGGCTATTTCACGCCTACAATACATGTCCGCGATGTGACTCAGTTAAGTTAAAGTACACACCCCTCTAGTAACAAAAAGAATGTAATTGGTAGTCATACCCATATGTGTGAAGGGCAAAGAATGGTTGAGAATGCCACTGAACACTTACCTGTTTAATAAACATGCAGCCTCCATGTAGGGAACAACCTAGAACTATTAGTTACTACTAGAATTTAGAAATGCCCATTCATTTATGTTGATTTTGATCAGGGCCCTCTTCATACACAACACAAATGAATGAGTTTGAATCGTAAAATGTCACATTAGATCCAGCCTATTTTGTCCTTTTTTGAGGTCTCTATGAGCCCCCATTTTTATAATAGTCAAAATGGATATTTGAGGGATACAAACAAATACTACTTGTTTGGGCGAATACATACATATTTTATAGAAAAATTCTTATTCTTAAGCATTTTAATTTAAATTAAGAAAAAAAGCCTTTTTTTTTTTATAATACCATCCAACATACTATTAATTATTATGGGTAAAATTTTAACATGATCAGGATGTACAAAAATTCACTTATTATTGCATTGATTTTCAACATTAAATGTTGCATGGTATTTAAACAAATCTTTTTGGATACATTTTTTTTTCTAGATACTATGCTGAACTATAATTATGCTATAGTATCACATGTCATTATTGTAGCTTTGATACATAGATTATAAAATGCGTTCTCAAAATAAGAAAATTTGCTGGATTTCCTAGAAAGAACCACACATAATACCGGTATGCCTACATTTTTTAAAAGTTTATTTTGCATATTTCTGTCCACTCATTTATAATGGTGAAGCCTCATGTTTTCCTGCATGTCTTAAATTTGTCTACATAATAAAAACATTTTCTTCCACTTGTCTCCAGATAATCCGGACTGCGACAGTAGCGTGTGAGTGCTCTGCCAATGCAGGCATGTACAGTTGTTCCAGTAAGTGTCTCCCAACCATGGAGGATATGTGAATCTCTTAAGAGTCTGGAGGCAACATCGAACCAGCAGCATGGACCTGCTGACAGGCATCCTTTTCCTTGCCAGGCTTTCACAGCCCGACGGATGATTTGAAGCTGTAGGCTATTTAAAAATACAAAAGCGCAGTCGTTTCTGTCATAAAAAAGTCTAAATGTTAGCAGGACCTTAGTTTCAATGCCTACAGTGCGGTGTAGAAAACTTTGCTATCGGTACACCTTCAGGCCAATGTTGACTTCAGACCTCAGTTTGCGGGCCAAACTGACTAAGCCTGCTTGCACCCTTGCCTGTGCGTCTTCTTTTCTAAAGTGAGACTGATATACTCACAAGGTTAATCATTTAATGATTCGTCTGCGTGGGCTGTCTGAACTGGTAAGCTTCTTGGCCAACACAGTTGTCATGATAGTTGCTACCATGAAGAAGCTCTCCAAAAAAATCTCTAAGCCGCCTGTCAGTCCTGCGTTCAAGGTCGTGCTGGCCCTTCTGGTGGTTGCCGTGCTGCTGGCGCTACTGGGCCACAACTATCTCTCCAACATGGCGGCGACAGATGGCCTCGCAGCCCGCAGCTTGAGCAAAATGTTTCCCGACGGCCACAATCGAGTCCTGGGTCCCAACAACTTTCCGTTCCCGGAGGGCGTTCACTACTACACAGACCCCGAGGGCGGGCGGCCCCAGTTGAAGGCGTACCAAATCCAGATAGAGGAGCTGCGGCAGATCAAGGTGTCCTTGAGTAATGATCTCCGCGACCTGGAGAGCAAGCGCCTGCACCTCCAGACTTCCATCCAGCAGTACAAGGTGTGTAAGATTAACACTTAGGTATATCCAAGTAGTTCACTGTTTTTGTAGTTAGATTTTTTAAAAGATTTTTTTTACCAGTACAAGGTGTGTAAGATTAACACTTAGGTATATTCAAGTGGTTCACTGTTTTTCTATTTTAGATTAAAAAAAATTTTTTTTTACCAGTACAAGGTGTGTAAGATTAGCACTTAGATATATCCAAGTGGTTCACTGTTTTTCTAGTTTAGATTTTTTTAAAGATTTTTTTTACCAGTACAAGGTGTGTAAGATTGACACTTAAATGTATCCAAGTGGTTCACTGGTTTTTGTAGTTTAGATTTTTTTTTACCAGTGCAAGGTGTGTAGGATTAACACTTAAATACATCCAAGTGGTTCACTGTTTTTGTAGTTAGATTTTTTTTGTGTCATGGGTTTGTGTGGGTTTGTACAGGAGAGGGAATTGTAAGAGTAACATTTTGATTTTCAAAGAATCCAAAGTTTTACTGTAAATGTAGTTAAGATTTGTACTCCTGATTGTTAGCAGAGGGCTGTGGAGGGTGGGTCCAGGAGAGGGAAGTTGTTAGATAAATACTTTAAAATCCAAACGTTGTACTGTATTCAGTAAAGCAAATACTAGTTTTGATTTGTAAAGAAGAAACTCCCAAGACATTCTCCATATAAATCTAGACTGGATATTACTGTGCAATAAATGATAATGTATGGAAAATGATCCGCCAGTGTTTTCAACTAGATTTCTTTTTATGATCATTTAGATCTAGAAAAAGGTCAACGTACAAGGTTTAAAAAAATAAAAGCCTTTCTTTTAACTTACTTCACTATCAATTCCTTTGTTAAAGAAAAAAAAAATTCATGAAGAAGAAAAAAAACTCAACACATCTCGAAAGGTTTTTTTCCTGACATATTTTATAATGCGACTTGTTTGTTCTTTTAGTAGGATATCTAATGTTTAGAATGTTTTTGAGTTGTTTCCAGTGGACTGGATTGATGTTCTCTTCTTCTCTTCTTCTGTTATGGTAAGAGCCCAGGTCCTGCTGTTATAAAGCAATATGGACTTCACAAGAGACTTGTATCAGAAGGAAAACAAAAATTAAAAAAAGAAAAAAAGTGAGAAAGGGGGATTTGAATGGTATGCAAGCAAAAGTGAAATAGCACATAAATTCTTTCTCTGATACTCATGCCTACGTGGTGATCCTGTAAAGGCTATGGAAAGTTTGGTACATTTTTTACTGTCTAGTTTCCATCCCTGTTCTCAGGCTGCCAATGATAGAGTTGATTGGGTACACATGGGGAATTTACAATAATTAGACAAACAATGCCACTTACTAGTTCGGTATTGTATAATTTTAGGGATAATCTCTAGTTTCACCAGAAATGCTTGTACCTTTTTTTTTTTTTAATATTTAATATTATGTGATCTGAAGTCGTGCAAAGGCTTCTCCTCAGACTTTAACTCTATAGTTCAAATCAAATTGACAAAAGCAATTGCAGTGCACCAACTAACATGTCAATTCTCTCTCTCTCTCTCTCTCTCTCTCTCTCTCTCTCTCACTATTGTTATCATTATATTATGAGTTAATGTCATTATATATATTTAAAAAAAATTATTGTTGATGTTTTTGTTTTTGTTGAATTACCAAATGTGCCTTTTAAGCACCAAATTTCATCTTATCTCCTTACACCCCACCCCCCTCCCCCCTCTCTCCCTCTGACGGAGCAGACGAGCATCGAGGAGCTGAAGGCGCAGCACTCTGGCCTCACGCGCGAGATGAGCCAGCTGAAGCTGACCCTGGAGCAGCTGCGGTTTGAGCGCGACGAGTCCCAGTCCTACATCCCGAACATCCGGGCCCCCGTGCACATCATCAAGGATGCCGACCCTCTCTGGGACGCCGATGGTGCGGATGGCGCGGGTGGTGTCAACCCTGAGCAGATTCCTGAGGGTTTCCACCCATCCTCGTGCAGCATGGAGACGTGCTTCGACTTCTCGCGGTGCTCACTCGTGTCGGGGTTCCCCGTCTATTTCTACGACCCCGTGGTGCACCCCTCGAGCGCGACCGTGTTCAACGAATCGGTCCTGGCGACTGTGCGGACGTTTTTTAAAGAAAACGCTTACAGGACTAACATGCCCGGGGACGCCTGTGTGTTTGTTGTGTTTCTGGGTGGGGGGTTGTCTCAAAACCAAGACCCTTTGTCCTTTCGTGAGATGGAGAGGTTTTTGTATGATTTGCCATATTGGGATGGGGATGGGCGAAACCACGTGTTAATTTATCTCTCACAGACAGAGCTGTATGATCCCCTGGAGGGAGTGAACACAGGGCGTGCCCTGGTGGCTCGGACAATTTTCACTGGCACTGCCTTTCGAGACGGGTTCGATATTGTCATTCCGCCAAACATTGGTCCTGTGTCGGGAGAGAATCTGTGGAAAGATTTACCTCCCTTGTCTCCGATACGACGCAAGCTTCTTCTCTCCTACTGGGGCCAGATCGTTCTTCCTTCCCAAGCGCTCTCACACAACTCGCAATCCAGGACTAAACATAAAAGGATGAGCGAGCAGGAAGACCCGTATGTCAGCAATAACCGTAGGCGTCACAGGAAACCTCTGGCCGTTCTACAGAACCCCCGTGGTCCCGCCTCCTCACACAAAAATTACCCTTTCCATTTCCTAGAACGTGCAATAGTGTCGTCAATCGAGGGTTTCTCCAACAGCGTGCAGGGCGAAATTCTCGTAGACACCTCGTGTGAAGGGGCGAAAATCTTTTCATCGCCTCCGGCAAACTCATCCTCTACGCTGAGCGGCGCGCCTCTCGGAAAACTTCCGGTGTCCGACTGGTCGCTCTGCGGGACAGAGCAAGCCCGGGCGAGCGTCCTCCTCCACTCGACGTTCTCTCTGGTACTGGCCCCGCTGAACTCGACGCTAGACTCCACCCTGGCGTTCCAGACGCGGGTGCTGGAATCACTGGCCCACGGCTCCGTACCCGTGGTGGTGGGCAGCACTCTCAGGTCCAGGAGACTTCTGCCGTTTGCCGAGAGCCTGCAGTGGGAGTCGGCCGCCCTCACCTTGCCCGTCCCGCGCATCACGGAGGTGCCCTTCTACCTCCAGTCCTACCCAGACGAAGACATAGCAGCCTTCCGGCTCATGGGCCGAGAGTTCTACCAAAAGTTCTTGGGCTCTACCAATTCAATTTTACAGGCAAGAATTTTTTTAAATTTTTTTATATTTTGGTTTCACTTTTTCAAAAACAATTTAGTTACAATCAGCCAGTTGCCATGCTCTGTTCATTCTCTCATAATTCCTAGAATAAGTCATTGTTTGGAAGGATCAAAACCCTGTTCTGAGACCATGAAATCACTTGTTTCTATAATCTGGGTATGTGAGGCACACAGGGTTTGACTTTTTGAGTATGTCAAAGTGTTTTTAAAAGCATCAAATGCACTAATGTTTTAACTATCATTTCCAGCACCAGCGATACTTAATTTCATTTGAAAATAAAGAAAGTCAACATAAAGCCCTGAAAAAAAAGATTTAGCGGGCTATAATATGTCAGCAAGTTGTGCCTGAAAAGCTCAGACCGTATGTTATATTGCAAATGTTATTATACATCTTAAACATACTTTTTCGCTGTTTGTTATTGCTAATTCCAGCCTCCTGTGTACCAACATTTTTGTTTGTAAGCTTACGCTTTTGTTCTTTTTGCTTCCCCATCCTCTGGCAAGATATTGGAATTATTATCTGCAGACTTTTTTTTAAAGCTTGAAATGTGCCAACATATATTTCTAATTATGTATCTCTTGCTACTAAGAAAATTTTGAAACTCATTATAGAACTCCCCACTTCGGGAAAACTCATTTTGGAACCTATCCTTCGCGCACACTTCCTCAGACACTTTTGGCTGTTCTGAGGCGGCGACTGGACATCCCAGCCCTCCCCATTCTGGACGAGCCTTCCCCGAGTGTCTTCCCTGCAAACTTTACGCCCCTGGCATACGAGGGACCCGACGTCGAGCCTGACACGGACGAAGTGCTGGGCCCCATAGAGACACCCTTTGCCTCGGAGACATTCCGACGTAACTTTTCAGTGGGCTTGGTGTCCGATATGTTCAACAAGTTTGGGGATCCGTTCAATCTGTATCCCCACACACCGTTTCAGCCCGTGCTTCCGTCAGAGTCCAAGTTTTTAGGTTGGTGCTTTAGGCTTAGACTTGTAGGAAAATAAAGAGAGAAGAGAGAGAGAGAGAGAGAGAGAGAGAGAGAGAGAGAGAGAGAGAGAGAGAGAGAGAGAGAGAGAGAGAGAGAGAGAGAGAGAGAGAGAGAGAGAGAGAGAGAGAGAGAGAAGGAGGGAGGGAGGGACGGACACGGACGGATATTTGTAGTTTCAGTGGTTTTGAAATACTTTTTTTTTTAAATGAAATAGTAGGATGTTATTAAAAAATTGCCTTTGACTCCCAGTTTGAGGATACTTTGAGTCCTTATAAATTGTTATAGAAAAATATATTCCCCTGTGGGGTTTGTTTTTTTAAGCCGATAAATTAATAAAGTAAATAAAATAAAAAAATAAATTTAGTTCTAATGGTTTGTTATTAATTCAGCCTTCTTTATAGGCGGAATGCCTGTTAACAATCAGAGGAAAAAGAGTTAAAGCCAGAGCTACTGTTGATAGACCCTTTCTCAAACCCAATGTCTGACTAAATATTAGTCCACTTTTTACTTTACAATCACCATCCATCCAAATCTAACTTAATCAGCCGTTTACTTGAGTGACGTTGTTCTTTAAAGGATCATTCTTACTTAAATTAAGATATCAGGAAATGAACTTATTTGTTCATACTTCAATGCAGTGTCAAACATTTGTCATTCACTTAGTTTCATGGCAACTCAAGTCTATTTTATCTAATTTATCTGTCCCAGTCACTGTAAAGTGCTGAAATAACTGTACTTTTTGGCAGATTGTAATTAATATCATGTTTTCATCAAATATTTATTCATTGCAAAGTTTAGACTGTATAAAATAATGGTTTAATATCGCCGGAAATCTAACATTTAAAAACATTTTTTGTTAAGGCTGATGTGAAGATTTAAAGCGATTTCTGAACATGGCACTCCTGGCAGTTGCCAAGATGTTTTTCAAGCTTGAAAGTGTTGTGCCAGCAGGCTGCTTAAAACCCTCGGGCTTAATTACGTGCTTGTGTGTTCGGTTTCAGGTTCTAATTATGGTTTCCGCCCCGTGAACCGAGGGGCGGGTGGAGACGGAGTCACTTTTAGCCAAGCTTTGGGAGGAAATTTCCAGCGAGAGCAGTTTACAAGTAAGACCTGAAGAAGCATTTCAAGACGATTGATTGTCTAAAATTTCAAGAGTAACAGGGGACGTGTGGGGAGTGAACTTGCCCAAATGGTAGAGTTCTCGGGTTCAAAACCGATGATCTTTCAAAAATTTATTAATTTTGTCCGGTTTTGTCCTCTGCTGGTTGGGTCGGCTTTTTTGTAAAAACAACTTATTTTTTTCTTATATTTTTGAATACTTCAATTGTAAACACCTTATTGCATTTAGAAATGTCTGACCCCATTTGCTCTAATTCAATGTCCACCTCTAGTCGTGATGCTGACCTACAAGCGGGAGATGGTCCTGAAATGGAACCTTTTTCAAAAATGTCATAAGTTCTGTCTTCTGTCTTTTTGTAAAAACAACTTTTTTTTTCTCTTTTTGAATACTTCAATTGTAAACACCTTTTTTGCTTTTTGAATACTTCAATTGTAAACACCTTTTTTGCTTTTTGAATTGTAAACACCTTTTTTGCTTTTTGAATACTTCAATTGTAAACACCTTTTTTGCTTTTTGAATACTTCAATTGTAAACACCTTTTTTGCTTTTTGAATACTTCAGTTGTAAACACCTTTTTTGCTTTTTGAATACTTCAATTGTAAACACCTTTTTTGCTTTTTGAATACTTCAATTGTAAACTTGCTCTAATTCCATGTCCACCTGTAGTCGTGATGCTGACCTACAAGCGGGAGGTTGTCCTGATGCAGGCACTGCAGCGCTTCAAGGGCCTTCCTTTCCTCAACAAAGTCATCGTGGTGTGGAACTCGGAAATTCCCCCGAGTCCTGAACTCAAGTGGCCGCAAATTGGAGTGCCCATCAAGGTGAGCAAGTGGGTAGAACTAATGGAAATTATTCAAGATGATGTTGTTGTTTTGGTTTAACATCAACACTATATAGGCTATATTGTGGACAGGCCCCTGTCTCAGACGGTCACATTAAACTGGCACTGACCCAACCAGGGCCACCGCGCTCCCCATCAAGGTGAACATGTTTGGTCAAGATAGCAAGTGGGTAGATTGACTTCCCTCATCGTAACTGCCAACCAGTATCATGATTGAAAAATATTTATTTGATGGTATCCAGCTGTTGTTTTCTTAGTTGGTTTTACGTGCAGCATCAGCACTATATAGGCTATATTGGGTACGGGCCCCAAGACTGATGTCTGACAATTTCATGTGTTGCCACACACGAGACAGGACGGGGATACCATGACTCCTGTCTCAGTCGGTCACATTAAACTGACACCGACCCAACCTGTAGAGAGTGCAATCGCCTGGGCTTGAACTCGAACCTTTTGCGTCGGAAGCCGATGTTCCCCCCCTCCCCCCGATCAAGGTGAACATGTTTGGTCAAGATAGCAAGTGGGTAGATTGACTTCCCTCAGCACAGCTAACGGAAATTATTCAAGATGATGTTGAGTTGGTTTAACGTCCAACATCAGCACTATATAGGCTATATTGTGAACGGGTCCCAAGACTGACGTCTGACAATTTTATGTGTTGCCACACGTGAGACAGGGCGTAGATGCCACGACTCCTGTCTCAGCCGATCACAGTAAACTAACACCGACCCAACCAGTAGAGAACCCCATGGGCTCGAACCTGAATTTTTTGCGTCGGAAGCTGATGTTCTACTCCAGGGCCACCGAACCCCCCACCAAGGTGAACATGTTGGATCAAGGTAGCAAGTTGGTAGATTGACCTCCGTCAGCACAGCTGCCAACCAGTATCATGATTGAAAAATATTTATTTGATGGTATCCAGAATAGGTCAAGCAAAGCAAAAAAATGGTGCTGTTAAATAACATTTGGAAAGACTGGTCCTTACCACGTCAACTGAAACTGTAGATATTGAAATGCTTTATCCGGCCAGTCATGATGTATGGATGTGCGGCATGGACACTCAGAAAAGCAGATGAAAAGAAGATAGAGGCAGCAGAAATGTGGCTCTACAGAAGATTACTGAGAGTGAAATGGACAGACAAGAGAACCAACAACAAGAGTGTTTTGGAGGAGATTGGAAGCCCTAAACTCATGCTCAAAACAATCAGTGTAAGAATGCTGAGATATGTTGCGTATGCATGCCATCACACAGACACAGGGTTGATGCTAAATGTTCTGCAAGGCAGAACCCAGTCGATACGCAAAAAAGGAGGACCACCAACATCATACTTTGAAAACACCAAGAAGAGTCTGGGCCTTAATTTGCAACGCATCACCCACAACAGTCAAGACAGGAACAGATGACGTCTTAATGTGGACAGAGCATCATGTGGGGCAGCAACCAACGTAACATATCATGATGATGATCCAGCTAATAATTCAACAAACATAGCATAATTTGACCCAGAAATATCCCATCAAGCTCTCTTGCTTGCTTAAACTAACAGAAATTATTCAAGAACTCTAAGCATGTTCATTTGGAGTGAAGAAGCTTCCTTTAAGTTGTCAGTCAGTCAATACTACGGAGATTTTTTTATCATGCATTGCAAAAGAGATTCATTATATATTTGCTGTTCTCAAACTTTACATTCCATAATTATAGGGGGGGCGCGGTGGCCCAGGGGTAGAACATCGGCTTCCGACGCAAAAGGTCCCGAGTTCGAATCCTGGCTGTTGCAATCCCTACTGGTTGGGTCGGTGTCAGTATAATGTGACCGGCTGAGACAGGAGTCATGGTATCCCCACCCTGTCTCGTGTGTGGCAGCACATAAAATTGTCAGACGTCCGTCTTGGGGCCCGTCCACGAGATAGCCTATAAGTTGCTGATGTTGGACGTTAAAACCCAACCAACCAACCAACCAACCAACCATAATTATAGGTATAAAACTAATATGTTTAAATTGATAAAGAGACCACAAATTTATATAAAAACGTTTGAATGACCATTGTGCAATATTTCTTTTCTGTTCTGCAATGTTCAGGTCGTGAAGACGGAGCGGAACAGTCTGAACAACCGGTTCCTGCCGTATGCTGACATCGAGACTGAAGCGATTCTCAGCATTGACGATGATGCTCACCTCAGACACGACGAGATTGTTTTTGGTTTTAGGTAAATAGACGGTGTCTTAGATTGTTTTTGTCTTTAGGTAAATAGACAGTGTCTTAGATTGTTTTTGGCTTTAGGTAAATAGACAGTGTCTTAGATTGTTTTTGGCTTTAGGTAAATAGACAGTGTCTTAGATTACACATTTGAGATTGTTTTTGGCTTTAGGTAAATAGACTGTGTCTTAGATTGTTTTTGGCTTTAGGTAAACAGACAGTGTCTTAGATTGTTTTTGGCTTTAGGTAAATAGACTGTGTCTTAGATTGTTTTTGGCTTTAGGTAAACAGACAGTGTCTTAGATTGTTTTTGGCTTTAGGTAAATAGACAGTGTCTTAGATTGTTTTTGGCTTTAGGTAAATAGACAGTGTCTTAGATTGTTTTTGGCTTTAGGTAAATAGACAGTGTCTTAGATTGTTTTTGGCTTTAGGTAAATAGACAGTGTCTTAGATTGTTTTTGGCTTTAGGTAAATAGACAGTGTCTTAGATTACACATTTGAGATTGTTTTTGGCTTTAGGTAAATAGACAGTGTCTTAGATTACACATTTGAGATTGTTTTTGGCTTTAGGTAAATAGACAGTGTTTTAGATTACACATTTGAGATTGTTTTTGGCTTTAGGTAAATAGACAGTGTCTTAGATTACACATTTGAGATTGTTTTTGGCTTTAGGTAAATAGGCAGTGTTTTAGATTACACATTTGAGATTGTTTTTGGCTTTAGGTAAATAGACTGTGTCTTAGATTACACATTTGAGATTGTTTGTTGGCTTTAGGTAAATAGACAGTGTTTTAAATTACAAATTTGAAATATTACAAAATGGTAAATAATAAAAAAAAAATTTATTATAATTTATTTTGTCCAGAACCTGTGAAATATTCTTTTATCTTTTGTGATCTGTTGGGATTAATGCCTACTTACCTCTTGAATTAAAGAAATAGAAGAATAAAAAACAACAACAACAACAAGAAAAAGTATATCTTTAAAAGAATGGATAGCATTTGTTGGGATGAAAAGATAATTTGAATTTTTTCCCCAATATGAAATCTTAATTTTTTTCATTTAGGTAAAATAAAATCAATCCAAACCAATTAAGAAATTAAGAACATAAACTATTTAGTGGTTAAGTAAAAGGCATCTATCAATAAGAGACCGTCCCAAGTTGAAGAATATGAAAAGGATTGCGGCGTTAATTATGATACTTATAAAGGCATAAATAGAACCTTTCACACTAAATAGTGAATTTAAAGGTTAATTAAATATTAATGTTGCAGTAGAGCTTAGTAAACAAATAAAAAAAATAAGTTTTACATTGTTTTGTTATTTAATAGCTGCACTTCACTTACTTTCATTGTGTGTGTGTGTGTGTGTTTGAAAATATTTAATTGAAAATGGGACCACACATAATATTAGTTAGAAACATAAAATTTTTGCCTAAAAAAATAACTGATAAAAGAGATTTTGCAAATATGAATCCTTTTAATTAAAATTTTAACTGCAAAGTGCTGTTTTGATGACTGTGCGCTGTTTTGATAACTGTGCGCTGTTTTGATGACTGTGTGCTGTTTTGATGGCTGTGTCCCCAGAGTGTGGAGGGAGGAGAGAAACAGGGTGGTGGGCTTTCCTGGACGGTACCACGCCTGGAACCTGGCCGACCAGATGTGGAACTACAATTCTAACTACTCGTGCGAACTGTCCATGATCCTCACTGGAGCCGCCTTCTTCCATAAGGTACGGATCAAGACCTTCTGCAGCTGAGTTGAGTTGAGTTGGTTTAACGTCCAACATCAGCACTATATAGGCTATATTGTGGACGGGCCCCGAGACTGACGTCTGACAATTTTATGTGCTGCCACACACGAGACAGGGCAGGAATGCCATGATTCCTGTCTCAGCCGGTCACATTAAATGACACTGACCCTGCCAGTAGGGAGTGAAATCGCCAGGGCTCGAAATCTGACTTTTTGCGTCGAAAGCCGATGTTCTACCCCAGGGCCACCGTGCCCCCCTGCAGCACAGTAGTCAGTTCAAAAAAATTTTTGTTAGATTTCATCCCCTACTGGCTGGGTCCTTGTCAGTATAATGTTACTGGATGAGACAGGAGTGCAAGTCTCCCCGCCCTGTCTCCTGTGTGGCAGCTCGTAAAATTGTCAGACGTTGGTCTTAGGGCTTGTCCACAATATACTCTATAAAGTGCTGACGTTGAACTTAAACAACTAAATCAACTCAACTCACAATAGCCATCTTATTTCTTGTCAGTTTGCTTGTGCCTTGCTCAAATTCAACAGTAGGGCCTCTATGATGGCCCTCATGTAGATTTTTTGTTTTTGTTTGTCAACCTTTTCACACCACACATATTCAAGGCCTATTCCTTGACTTTTATATACACTTTTTTGGACCAATTCTTTTCTGTTTAGTGGACACACAGGCTTTGCCATTTTACCAATTAAATTACCTGCTGCTGCTATGTAGATATTTCATTAAAACTAATCCAGTGTACTGTAAGTCTATGCAGCTATATGTTTGACGTATGCATCGTTTCTTTCTTTGAGCATATCTTTGGGTTTTATTATAGCCAGCGTATATCAAACTTTATACCCTTTGTCACGTACATTTACATTTGCTTTGATATCATTCTCATCCATTTTGTGTGCCAATTCCTACAAGGTGTGTCAAATTTGACCCGTTCGACCACTTTTTTACTCATAACTTTACAAGTTTTGGTCGGATTCTTTTCAATTTTATTGCCAAATTTGGAAACTGTATGAGTAATACACGTGCGATGGTGAGCAAGCAATTTTCACTATCGAAAGTTTTTGTGGCGCGTTCTTTTGACAACAAATTCTGTATCTAATGCGAACCCCCTTATTTTTTTTTTCTTTCAGTACTACGCCTTTTTGTACAGCTATGTGATGCCTGCTGCCATACGAGACAAAGTCGACGAGTATCTCAATTGCGAGGACATTGCCATGAACTTCCTTGTTTCTCACATCACACGTAAACCTCCAGTCAAGGTTTGTTTGTTGTTGTTGTTGCCGAGTGTCCAACGTCAAGCTATATTGTGGACGGGCCTTTAGACTAAAGTCTGACAAGTGTGCCGCCACACAGAAACAGTGCGAGGATGCCATGACTCTGTCTCAGCTGCTCACATTATACTGACCCCGACCCAACTAGTAAGAGACAAAGTGGCTAGAGAAGGGATTGAACCACATACCAATAATAATATAATAATAATAATGATAATAATAATAATAGTAATATTATGGGTAAGAGCACCTTACCAAAATTACATGAGGTGCATTTTAATAAAAATAATATTTAGAGATATATGACTGGAGGGGGGCTAGTTGACCTTCCGAAGGCAGGAGGTCTGTGGTTCGATCCCTACTCTAGCCACTTCGTCTCTTACTGGTTGGGTCGGGGTTAGTATAATGTGAGCAGCTGAGACAGAGTCATGGCATCCTCGCACTGTTTCTGTGTGGCGGCACACTTGTCAGACGTCAGTCTAAAGGCCCGTCTACAATATAGCTCTGCAACAACAACAACAACAACAGCAACAAAACAAACCTTGACTGGAGGTTTGCGGGTGATGTGAGAAACAAGGAAGTTCATGGCAATGTCCTCACAATTGAGATACTCGTCGACTTTGTCTCGTATGGCAGCGGGCATCACATAGCTGTACAAAAAGGCGTAATACTGAAACAAACAAATTTATAAGGGGGTTCGCATTAGACACAGAAAATTATGTAGACTCCATGACAAGTCAAAGTGCTTGAAGTATATTTGAACATATGTAGACTCCATGATAAGTCAAAGTGCTTCAAGTATATATAAACATAATTATGTAGACTCCATGATAAGTCAAAGTGCTTCAAGTATATTGGAACATATGTAGACTCCATGATAAGTCAAAGTGCTTCAAGTATATTTGAACATATGTAGACTCCATGATAAGTCAAAGTGCTTCAAGTATATTTGAACATATGTAGACTCCATGATAAGTCAAAGTGCTTGAAGTGTATATAAACATATGTAGACTCCATGATAAGTCAAAGTGCTTCAAGTATATTTGAACATATGTAGACTCCATGATAAGTCAAAGTGCTTCAAGTATATTGGAACATATGTAGACTCCATGATAAGTCAAAGTGCTTCAAGTATATTTGAACATATGTAGACTCCATGATAAGTCAAAGTGCTTCAAGTATATTGAACATTATGTAGACTCCATGATAAGTCAAAGTGCTTCAAGTATATATGAACATATGTAGACTCCATGATAAGTCAAAGTGCTTGAAGTATGAACATATGTAGGCTCCATGACAAGTCAAAGTGCTTGAAGTGTATTGGAACATATGTAGACTCCATGATAAGTCAAAGTGCTAAGTATATATGAACACATGAAGACCCCATGATAAGTCAAAGTGCTTCAAGTATATTTGAACATATGTAGACCCCATGACAAGTCAAAGTGCTTTAAATATATATGAACATAATTATGTACGTCTGATGATGCGTCAAAACGCTTCAAGTATATGTGAAAATATGGTTATAAACCTCATAATAAATCACAGTGCTCGTAGTATATATGAAAATATGTGTTCCTCATGATAAGCCAAGTATTTATGAACATAACATAGCCTGGAAGGGTATAAACGAGCTAACAATGCATTTCCTGTGGATTGTTGTTGTTGCAATATGTCTTGTTTTAAAAAACTGGTTTTTAATCAGCTGTTGAATTTAAAGTTGAAGGTCCAATGAGAGTTTGATTTATGTTTGAAAAGCATAATAACAAAAGTTACATATTGTATAAATAGGTAAAATACCACTCTTAATTTTTCTTAGTCTTGTATTGTACAGAGCTGCACATACCTCTATTACAATTGTTTTCATCGTGCCTTGCAACTGAATTTGATTGATAAAAGTTCATCCCTTGATAGAAATATCAAACCTTACTGGCAAAAATGAAATTATATTGAAGGAGTTCACCTTTTTAACGCAGGAATAATATATAATATCTGATGTATACTCTTTAAATGGGGTATTTTAATTTTGAGAATGTAAATACCATTACCGGTTCACAGTCATGATATGTTTTTGTTGTAGTGCAAGTTTACGACTGGCTTCAGAGGGCTAGTCACAAGCAGGAACAATAGGGCTATACTATAAACACTTGTGTTACTCGTTATCAAGCTTTCAGCAGCATATTGTCATGGCAGATTTTTACAATTTGCCTTTTGACTACGAATACCATTTGAAAGCAACAAAATATATGTATGATCATACTAATTTTTGACTGGATTCAGGGGCTAGTCACAAGAAGGAAAAATAGGGCTATAACTAAACACTTGTGTTATCTGTACTCATTATCAAGCTTTCAGCAGCATGTTGTCATGGCAGATCTTGTACAATTTGCGCTTTGACTACCAATACCATTTGAAAGCAACAGAATATATGTATGATCATATTAATTTTGTTTTATTGTTAAAGTTAATGGAAGGGGAGGGGATTATATTAATTTTGTTTTATTGTTAAAGTTAATGGAAGGGGAGGGAAGGGATGAGGGATTTTTTTTGTGTGTGATGTTGTGTACATAGTTGTTTTTTGTTTTTTTTTAGTCATAAAAAAAGCTGGCAATGATTTTTCTTATCAAGAGGTCTGCACATTTTTTAGGGCTTTTTTTTTTTTTTTTTTGCCATTAATGTTCCTCTTGCCTTAGCATGTTTTATTTTTCTTCTTCTTTTCTGTACTAAAATTCAGAAAATTGCCCGTATATGGGTAGCAATTCAAAAGTGTGAAATTATTGAGTGTTTTTCGAGCTAGGTGTGGACTTTTTCAGTCGAATTCGGGATCGCCTAGCTGTAACTCAAGCAGGGTGCGCTGAGGTCGGACTCAACCCTAATATGGCCTACCTTATCAAGCAACAAAAATTAGGGAATTACATGAACTTGACATAGTTGTACACTGTCTACTTCCTTTGTTCAATCTATATGAAAAATGGTTAGCTTAATTTAACACCCTTCAAGCGTTGGAAAAAAATCTTAACACTCAAGAGTGGTTAAAACTTAAATGCCTTTTATTACTTAGCAGAAAAACAATACACTAAATTATCCTTTCCTGTCATAAATGAAACTTGTCGATGTATACCTCAGATGGGGCATTGTTGAACCATTCAAGTTATTGGTGCTTTTTTTGTTTGTTTGCAATCTCATCGATTAAAAGATCTTTTGAAGCAAAGCTTTAAAGTTTAATGTATTAATGTTACGATAATATTTATATGCATCTCAGTGGTTTATGTTATTTATGCATCAAAATTGTCGCTTAAAATTTTATGTCCACGTTGAAGCTGTATTACTATGAATGCGGGTCACTCTGTTGGGTCTTTAGCTAGACCTAATGAATATGTTAAAACAGAGTTCCCTTGGTATCCCTAAATTGTACAAAGTGTATGTTCCCTATGTCATGGAAAAGTTTGTCCGTGGGGGGCGGAATTAATCTATTTCTCTTTGTGTGACTGATAAAGGCATATTTTTTATTAGGTATGGTTTAAATTTAATATTTTCTTAGCAAGTTATCTGGGGGGGGCGCGATGGTTCTGGGGTAGAACAGCGGTTTCAGATGCAAAAGGTCCGAGTTCGAGACCTGGCGATTGCGCTCCCTACTAGTTGGGTCGGTGTCAGTTTAATGTGACCGGCTGAGACAGGAGTCATGGTATCCCCGCCCTGTGTCGTGTGTGTCAGACATGAATTGTCAGTCAGTCTTGGGGCCCGTCCACAATATAGCCTATATAGTGCTGATGTTGGACGTTAAACCAACTTAACAAAAAGTTATCTTTTAAGTGTGAGTTATGTTACATGCTTCAGTGATAATTTGTTGAATATTGAGCATAACCAGCATGCCTAAAATCATTTATACCAATGACAAAAGTAGAGTATACCAAAACTCAACACTTCTCAGGCAGTAAATGAAAAAATATTAATCCTCTTTTTCCTACAAATACAATCCATACCATATGCTTTTAAATGTATATAATTGATGGTTGAGTTTCATTATCTTATCTTTTAGGAAAACGTGAAAAATGGATTTAAAAAAATTCAGGGTTTCATTGACTAAGGAAGGTAGTTGCATGTGATTTGAAGGATGCTTTTGATATATTAAAAAAAGAATAGCCTAGTTTTTGTTTCCCTTTTCTTAACCAGAATCAGTTTTCATTAATTATATTGTTCTTCAATCATGTTAAGCCTTTTTGTGGATCTAAGAAAAACTTTTCATGGTTTTTTTTTTTGTATTATTCACCTTTTTGGGATCAAAAGCCTTTTATTTTTTGGGTCCAGAAAATAAATATATGGCTTTACTTTTAAAAGTTTTATAGGTTATTCTGTTATTTAAAAAAAAAAAGATATTCTTGTGAAAATTGGATCATAAAATCTCCCAATGCCTGTAAATAAGCCCTAACCGTTTTAAGGTCTAACATAGCTAGACCACAGATTTTCATCTTTTGTGTATGAAATGATAATGTGCAAACAAAATGGCCTATTAATTATAGAAAGTAACAGTGTCATCGAAAGCAGCAAAGGAGTGGAAGTTAAAGAGTGTTCAACTTTGTGATCGCCAAGGCTACAAAACACAGCACTTGATGTGTGGATGGGTGGATGGTATATGAAATCAAATCAGCTGAATGAATCCTTATGAATATTTAATATCATTCTGTTACGTTTAAAATGTTACAGTTAGGCTTAAACGTCACAACAAAATCAAATACTTTCCACCAGTGTTGAAGCTGTATTATAAGATGGTATGCGTTCATGAATGTGATATAGATTTATTTATGATGTATGCATGTCCTCATAATTCTGGCAAAGTTATATGTGTATGCGTCATACATCTGAAGTTAGTTCTCACAGTTTTATACTGTTTCTATACAGCGTAGGTTTGCTACAGCATTCTGACAACTTTATGCTATTTGTACACATCATAGGTTTACAGTGCATCGCTATATTGTTTTATGCCATGTTTATACACCAAAGGTCTATAGTGCCCTGACACAGTTTTATACTATGTGTATACATCATAGGTCTAATTTGCCCGGATAGTTTTACATCATGTGTATACATCGTTTATTCAAAGGCCTATTTTGCTCTGACAAATTTTTTTATAACATGTGTATACATCATAGGTCTGTAGTGCCCTGACATTATTTAACACTAGGTGTATAGATAAATAGTTTTCATTTTTGGCAAGATTTTACAGTACATGTATATATACTTTATAATCACGTCTTTACCTTTCTGACTCACTTTCATACATTAATTATTTATTCATTCATCACGAGACTCCATGACTCTTGCTTTGCTCTATACCATGTATATACCAAAGCCTTGATATTTATAGCATGGTTTTACATTACAATGTGCGTGTACAGCATGTCTTAGTGGTATCTATGGTTGTGGGATGGATAATAGTTCTACTTCATGCTGTGGAGTGTAGGGTTAGGCTTTAGTTGTAGGGAGATTTCCATGAAAAAAAAAACCCTATTATTTCTCTTATTATTTATAAATATTCGAATCAGTAATATGAGTACAAGCTCGCTCTTGCTCAGTTTTTGAAAATGGTTGAGGTGGATTTGCCTAACCGGATTTTGAATTGAAGTCACATTCCAGCTGACGAGCGACTACTAGTACTAGTGTTTACCTTGATTCCTGGGAAAAGTTCTCATATAGATACATGTACTCGAGTTGCATACATTCACATTCAAGAGTCTGAGGCAAGGATCGTCACATTACACCTGTTAGATTGCTTGTTTTTTGCAGAGCAGTAATTTGCACGGTGGCCCTGAGGTAGAACATCGGCTTCCTATGCAAAAGGTCTGGATTTGAGCCCTGGCGATTTCGCTCTCTACTGGTTGGGTCGGTGTCAAATTAATGTGACCGGCTGAGACAGGAGTCATGAAATCCCACCATGTCTCGTGTGTGGCAGCACATAAAATTGTCAGACGTCAGTCTAGGGGCCCGTCCACAATATAGCCTACATAGTGCTGATGTTGGACGTTAAACCAACTCAACTACAACAACAAAAGTATTGCACTTTATGTAAAAAGTAATGCAGATTTTAAAATCAAAGTTATTTCAAGTTTTGAACCACGAAATTGGAACAAACGAACAAACACATTTTTAATGGTGTATAACTACATTTGTATGGCACTTCATGTAAAAAAAATAATGCAGATTTTCAGATTTTAAATCAATGTTATTTCAAGTTTTGAACCACGAAACTTGTTTGGTGGATCTGAATCCTAAATTCACGCGGACCATTTGTAGGACTGTGGGTCAAGTGGATTAATTGTACCTTGAGAGTATTCCTTATAGTAAAGAAAACGTAATCAAGCGATGGGATTCTAACGTTGATCTAGTGCATCGTACATTTGTAGCTACATGTGCAATGTGATGGATTAAAAAAAAAATTTACTTAACTTAACTGGTTAAAGAAACTCTAGCATCAAGCACAATGTAGGAAGCGAGGGGGTGTATATGTAGCTCTGTATTTTGTATAAAGATTTATTCAGGTATCTGAATCAAAAGTGAACTTGTATGTCTGAACATTTGATATTGAAAATGAAATGCTTTTTAAGAATATTCATTGTTCTTTTAATACTCCATTATTCTTTGTATGCTTCCTCTTTTTGATTCCATGATATTGACTTAAAGAACACAGCCATTTTTTTACAGTTATTTTGAGATTGGATGAAAGTTAGTACGAGTCCATACAATATTGCATTAGTTACTTATTAATATTATGAACAGCTTTGTCCATTCCAATATTCAGCTGTTTTGCTTGCTTGCTCGTTTGCCTGCTTGTTTGCTTGTTTGCTTGCTGGTTTACAAGGACCAAACTTGACTCTTATTTAATTATTTTCTAGGCACTGCACTTAGTTATTCCATGATTTGTTAAGAACAAACGGAGTTAATTGTTTATGAAGTGCATACTTGACAAGTGCAGTAAGGAAGCCCTTGTTCTTGTGTTAAGTTGAACTATATAGAAGCATGTCACACTCAAAGTCTGTGTTATTCTAGGGTTCAGTTGTTGTGTAATAGTCTCACACATTTAGGCCTACATACTATAGAAGCAGTCACACTCAAAATCAAATGGGACACACAGTATTATTCTAGTATTCAGTCGTAGTATAATAGTCTAAGGCATTTGGCGAATAGGGAATAGGCAGTATTATAATAGTGTTCAGTTTTACTGTAATAATTTGGCATTTGGGCAGTACACTATTGCTCTAGCGTTGAGTTGGACAACACCTGTTAGATTGCTTGTTTTTTGCAGAGCAGTAATTTGCTTAGAGCTTGGCATTCTCAAATGTTGGCACCAAATTTTGTTCCAATTCCATCCACTTGGATCAAGTCTAGTTGCAGATTTGCTGCATTTTGACCAGTGAAGGCATGGAACAAACAGCAAACGCATACACACATTTTTAATGGTGTATAGCTACATGCACGGTGGCCCTGAGGTAGAACATCGGCTTCCGATACAAAAGGTCCGGGTTCGAGCCCTGGCGATTTCGCTCTCTACTGGTTGGGTCGGTATCAATTTAATGTAACCGGCTGGGACAGGAGTCGTGAAATCCCACCATGTCTCGTGTGTGGCAGCACATAAAATTGTCAGACGTCAGTCTTGGGGTCCGTCCACAATATAGCCTACATAGTGCTGATGTTGGACGTTAAACCAACTCAACTCAACCCCCTCATCTACTTGGATCAAGTCTATTTGCAGATTTGCTGCATTTTGATCAGTGAAGTCATGGAACAAGCGTATACACAAATTTTTAATGGTGTATTACTAGTACTACATGTACCAGTGTATTGCACTTCGTGTTAAAAATAATACGGATTTTAAAATCAATGTTATTTTAAGTTTTGAACCACGAAACTGGGGGATCTGATCCTGAGTCCTCATTCACTCATTCACGTCGCTGCCCATTTGTAGGAATTTAACTCATTTACATCGCGGTCAAGGGGATTTATTGGACCAAAAGAGATGGTTTGACACGAGCTAGAATCTACCTTGAGAGTATTCCTTATAGTAAAGAAAACGTAAACAAGCAATGGCATTCTAACGTTGATCTAGTGCATTGTAGCTACATGTGTAATGTGATGCAAGCCATGGGATTCTAATGTAGATCTAGTGCATTGTACATTTGTAGCTACATGTGGAATATGATGGATTAAAAAATGAAATTTACTCAACTGGTTAAAGAAACTTTAGTATCGGGCACAATGTAGGAAGCGGGGGGTCTACCAAAAGAAATGGTTTGACACAAGGTATAATCTACCTTGAGGGTACTCCTCATAATAAAGAAAACGTAAGCAAGCCATGGGATTCTAATGTAGATCTAGTGCATTGTACATTTGTAGCTACATGAGCAATGTGATGGACAAGAAAATAAAATTTACTTAACTTAACTTAACTGATCAAAGAAACTTTAGCATCGGGTACAATGTAGGATGCGAGGGGGTGTAACTCTGTATTTTGTTTACAGATTTATTCAGGTATCTGAATCAAAAGTGAACTTGTATGTCTGAACATTTGATGTTGAAAATGAAATGCTTTTTAAGAATATCCATTGTTCTTTTAATACTCCATTATTCTTTGTATGCTTCCTCTTTTTGATTCCATGATATTGACTTAAAGAACACAGCCATTTTTAGAGTTATTTTGAGATTGGGTGAAAGTTAGCACGAGTCCATACAATATTGCATTAGTTACTTATTAATGTTATAAACAGCTTTGTCCATTCCAATCTTCAGCTGTTTTGCTTGCTTGCTCGTTTGCCTGCTTGTTTGCTTGCTTGTTTACAAGGACCAAGCTTGACTCTTATTTAATTATTTTTTCAGGCATTTCATCCGCGCATAGTTATTCCATGATTTGTTAAGAACAAACGGAGATAATTGTTTATGAAGTGCATACTTGACAAGTGCAGTAAGGAAGCCCTTGTTCTTGTGTTAAGTTGAACTATAGAAGCATGTCACACTCAAAGTCTGTATTATTCTAGTGTTTCGTTGTAGTGTAATAGTCTCACACATTAAATTTTGGGCATAAGGCAGTAGGCCTACATGTATTACTTTAGTGTTCAGTTGAACTATAGAAGTAGTCACACTAAGTTAAAATCAAATGGGTCAGACAGTATTATTCTACTTCTATATTCAATTGTAGTGTAATAGTCTAAGGCATTTGGGGAGTAGACTATTATTCTAGCGTTAAGTTGGACTGTCAAAACAGTGACACTCAAACTAGAAGTCAAGTGGAACATAGTCTGTATTATTCTAGTGTTCAGTTGTACTGTAATAGTCTAAGATATTTGGGGAAATATAGACCTAATAGTGTAAGACATTTGGGGAATACATTGTCTTATTCTAGTCTTCAGTTGCACTGTAATAGCCTAAGACATTTGGGGAAAACGATGTATTGTTCTTGTCTTATATTGTACTGTTATATCTTAAGATATACGGGAAATAGACTCTATTGTTCTATTATTCTAGTGTTCAGTTGCACTGTAATAGCCTAAGACATTTGGGGAAAACGGTGTATTGTTCTTGTCTTATATTCTACTGTTATATCTTAAGTTTTACGGGAAATAGACTCTATTGTTTTAGTGTCCAGTTGCACTGTAATAGTCTAAGACATTTGGGGAAAAGGCTGTATTGTTCTTTTGTTCAGGTGTAGTTTAATTGTTTAGACATATGGGGAACACGCTATATTGTTCTATTGACCAGGTGCACTGTAATAGCCTAAGATATTTGGGGAAAAGGCTATATTGTTCTTGTGTTCAGGTGTAGTTTAATTGTTTAGACATATGGGGAATACGCTATATTGTTCTATTGACCAGATGCACTGTAATAGTCTAAGACATTTGGGGAAAAGGCTGTATTGTTCTTGTCTTATATCGTACTGTTATATCCTAAGGTATACAGAAAACAGACTCTATTGTTCTAGTGTCCAGTTACACTGTAATAGCCTAAGACATTTGGGGAAAAGGCTATATTGTTCTAGTTTAATTGTTTAGACATATGGGGAATACGCTATATTGTTCTATTGACCAGGTGCACCGTAATAGCCAAAGACATTTGGGGAAAAGGCTATTATTGTTCTTGTGATATATTGTACTGTAAAAGCAATCAAACTCCAAGACATATGGAGCATAGACTTTAGTATCGTTCTAGTGTTAAGTTTGTCTATACAATCAGCGCCATGTGGGATCTAGACAGTATTTTTCTCGTAATAGGTTGTATTCAACAACTCATTCAGGGTCAGATGCATGGGCCACATTATCGACAGTGAAGTGTTATTATAAAGTACAAAACCTGAAAATGAAAAAAAAAAGTAAATAAAATATACATTTAGGTTCCTACAAGCGAAGAAATTGTTTGTTTCTTTTAGTCATTTCAAAGGTGTTCCTTGTAAGCTTACTGTACTGTAACTATTATGGTTTAATGATCAGTATTGCAGGGAAAGTTTTATCAGGGTTTTCATTACTTTTTTTAAGAAGATATATTCCTAGCTATTACTTTGCGTTTGTAACCAGCTGAGATTACCTTTACCTTATAAACGAGAACAATTATTTTTAATCTATATTTTCCGATTAATCTTTACGTATTTTGAATGTGACTCAATTAGTTAAAGTGATCTTGAGTGTTAAGGTCCCTTAGGTTTCCAAAGAACCAGTGGCAGAGACGGCTAAAGTGAAATGTGGGGCTCCAGCTTGTACTCGAACCCAAATCTCTCTGCTTGTAAATCTATCCCTCTACTGTCTGAGCTATGTTGGTCTCAAAATGTAAATCAACCACGGTGAGTGCTTAGGAGAAGAAAATTTGTCTTCTCAACCCCTCTTTCTTTCTTTCTCTCTCTAATCTCTCCATTTATCTTTTTCTCCCTCTGTGTCTGTTTCTTGCTTCCTCCACCACTCTCTCTCTCTCTCTCTCTCTCTCTCTCTCTCTCTCTCTCTCTCTCTCTCTCTCTCTCTCTCTCTCTCTTTCTCTCTCTCTCTCTCTCTCTCTAACTATCTATCTATCTATCTATCTATCTATCTTGCTCTCTGCCTTCTCTCTAAACAAGGAAAAGAGCACTTGAGTGACAAAAGTGGGGTATTTTTCTATTTCATTCTACAAAAAGATAAGAAACTGGAAGGAGCAAGGGTAGTTCCTCTTATCCCAGCCTCGCTTTGAACATCATTCTCATGTGACATAATAGGTGTCATATTAACCTTTGACTTGTAAGAAAGCATCTCTTAGTATACGTACTTATATACTTCAATTAATGTTTTTTTTAATGATATTCTATTGTTTTGAATCTGTTTGCGTGCAGCCCAATGCATTTGCCAGCTGATCAGCTCTGTGGTTATTGTGTTGATTCTTGTCCTATCCTCTTATTGTGTCTAGTCAAAAGGTCTATTTTTCTCTAGAAATACTAAAATCATACCTCTAGTACATTTTTCAATTGCATCTACTCCAAATGATATGGATATATGGATAAATTTTACTTTAATATTAAAGTGCATTGAAAAGTGCATTGTTGATTTACTTTAATATTAAAGTGCATTGTTGTCTATATTTTTGCTTTTAAATTGTATAATGCATTTTTAACGATACATTTTGTGCACTTGCAGTTGACACCAATAAAATGAAAGAAAAAAAAAAGAAATTGTTCTTTGGTTGATTTGGAAAAAAAAAATTAATCATCTTCACTAGCTGTCAAAAGTTTGTACATAATTATATGTATATATTAGTATCAAGTTTGTTACACGTGACAACCTTCTTTTATCTAACTCTTTAGTTATTCAAATAATTCTGGCTTAAAGTACACCCCCCCCCATTCATGTAGCACCGATGTACTTTTTGTATTTTTTTTTTAATGAAAAAGTGACGGGGAAATGATCAAAGAAATGTTAGTTAAATAGTTTTTTTAATGGACCTAAGCATAGTATTTTCCTAGCTTTCAGACCAATTTTTTTGATGATCGTATTAATTTTCAAAACATAATTATGCTGGATAATTTAAGCTATAGCTTTAATGTCATCCCCTTAATGGAGAGAACTTAAAGAGACCCTATGATTGCCTAATGAACTGTGAGGGCATGTGTTTTTCAATGATATAATGTGTGAACATTAGAGGATTATACATAATATTTTTCTATCGTACAATACATCTACATGTATATTTAATATAAGTGATTACTCTGGCGAGAAAATTTTACATGTATTATCAAATGGCTTTCATTATTTTATGGTGGATCTGGAAATTTAAAGGTGTTTTCGACAACGGTTAGGAGTAGGCTTTTAGTGAAAATGGCTGAACAATGATTGTATCTTCTACCATATACATCATAAGATAAGATATACTTTATTGTCCATCCAAGGAAATTTTTTGTCGTGGTTACATGGGCTCTTTCGTTTTATGGTGGATCTTGAATTTTAAAGGTGTTTTAGACAATGGTTAGGAGTAGGCTTTTAGTGAAAATGGCTGAACAATGATTGCACTTTGTGGGACTGGAACTCTCGACTGGTAGGTGCTTCGGTACCGTATCCCTTACCATTCAAAGAGGCGGACGCGGTGGCCCTGGGATAGAACATTGACTTCCGACGCAAAAAGTCGGGATTCGAGCACTTGCGATTGCGCTCCCTACTGTTTGGGTCGGTGTCAGTTTAATGTGACCTGTTGAGACAGGAGTCATGGCATCCCCGCCATGTCTCGTGTGTGACAGCACATTAAATTTTCAGACGTCAGACTTGGGGCCCATCTACAATATAGCCTATATAGTGCTGGTGTTGCACGTTAAACCAACTCAACAACAACAACAACCGCTCAACGAGAGCATTGTTTATACCACGAGACTACTACGCTTCCCTATTTTCATTTTAAGGTATATACGTCTTCCAAGAGTACAGACTAGATACAGATTCTTCTTCTTCTTCTTCGTTCACAAATATATACAGATAAATCTCTACACCTGAATAATTCTTAATGACCCATCTACCCATAGAGAAGAGACTATGGCCGGGACCTCCGCACCTTATATGCACTACTCGACCAGAAGGAAACAGCACACCACTAGTTGTAATTTATGCCTAAAACCCCAAATGATGATCAGAAAAAAAGAACGCCATAGCTCTAGGTCTTTTTAGACCCTCTGGAGAGACCAGAACTCAACAGCTACTGGGGAGGGAGAATCTGCAAACGGCGGAAGCGTTCTTGATGACGATACAAAAATGTCGGACGGTAGACCACTTGTTTCAAAGTTATACCTAAATTGTTATGTGTTTTCTTGTTGGTTAAAGATGTTGGTAAATGTAGTGTTACTGAGTATGTGTGCGTGTGTGTGTGTTATTTTTATTTAAATATCACTTGAATTGTTCAATTAGTTTAGTTAGTACTTTTTTAACGATGTAAAGCGCCCAGAGCCTGATAATTCGGGGTTGGGCGCTATATAAATACCATTTATTATTATTATTATTATTATTACTACTACTACTTCTACTACTACTACTACTACTACTACTACTACTACTACTACTACTACTACTACTACTACTACTACTACTACTAATTATTATTATTATTATTATTATTATTATTATTATTATTTTAGGCGTGAAAGTCGTTCATTTAGAGGCTGCTTTAACGAAAAGAAAATGGGGGAAAAAAAGTCAGATGAATGTTGGCACCTGGAATGTTAGGACAATGATGGAAATGGGGAAGCTTCACTTGCTACTGGAAGAGCTTGAGGCAGAAAAGATGAACATTGTTGGATTGAACGAAGTAAGATGGAGTGGAGAAGGACTGATCACATATGGCGAGCACACCATTGTTTACAGTGGTAACGACAGGGGCACAAATGGAGTAACGATAGTACTTTATAAGAAGCATGCAGCATTCCTCCAGAGTTACCAGACTATTAACGACCGCATTGTGTCTGTTGGGGGGCGCGGTGGCCCAGGGGTAGAACATCGGCTTCCGAGGCAAAAGGTCCCGAGTTCGAATCCTGGCAGTTGTGTTCCCTACTGGTTGGGTCGGTGTCAGTATAATGTGACTGGCTGAGACAGGAGTCATGGTATCCCCGTCCTGTCTCGTGTGTGGCACAAATTGTCAGACGTCCGTCTTGGGGCCCGTCCACAATATAGCCTATATAGTGCTGATGTTGGACGTTAAAACCAACTCAACTTTGTGTTAAAGTTAAAACGAACAAGCAGGTGCCTCTGAACACCATTCAAGTATAATTATGTTCCTAAATCACCCAGCACAGATGAGGAGATTTCGCATGTTTTACGGAACATCGTACATCTGCACCATGGACATGGAATGAACTGAAGAGGGACGCCCAGAACCAAGTCAGATGGAGAGGCGTTGCTTTGGCCCTATGTTCCTCCGGGGACCCAGAGGCATAAGTCAAAAGTCAAGTACATCTGCACCATGAGAACAGGGGTTCAGCCAAGCTTCGAACCCCAGATCTCTTGCAATTCAGCCCATATCACTATGACTTCAGTAGGCCTAACAACTCTGTCTTACTCTATCCATCTAGAGAGGTATGCTCTTTAGTTTGATTGATGAGTGTCTGCGTCACTCCATCCCCCTCCCCCCCCCCCCCCCGCAATAAACAACAACAACAACAACAACTACAAACAAACAAAAAACATGGTTACTGTACGGGTAGGATTTGATATCGCGTTTACTCCTTATTATATGTGGACTATCAAACTTACTTCTTTGGGCCGTAAGTACAACATTGTGATAGCATACGGTTCGTCTTTATCTCACTATTCTTACGACGAGTCTTAAGCTACCGCAACATTGTACTTAGGCCGTTTGAGTGAAATCGAAGGGTCTCATAAATGACTGACGGTCAGTTGCACATTATTTTAGTTTTAATTATGTTAATAATTATTATGCATAGTATAAAATAGTCAAAATTAATATAATTATGACAAACATGCCCAATCTTGATTTCAACAGAAATTTCCATAGTATAATATTCAAACTATACGCCTACTCCTAATTTCAACATTGTTATCATTTGCGTCGGAAGCCGGTGTTCTACCCCAGGCCCACGTTATTGTACGTGCTCTTGGCCAGTTTAAGACCCGCGTGCATCTATTTCGGTGCATTATCTTTGTGTTGTAGCCATGATAAGCCCTAGGCTAGCACTGATGGTAATGCTGTTTTTAGTCACATGCGTAGATTGTCATTACGTCACCGCTGGGGTACTATTTTGCCACTTTTGCCATTTTCACTACTTTTGAGATAACCATAAACCCCCTCCCCACCATCTATTATTTAACCCTTATATTCAATGGGATGAAGCCAAAACATATTGTTTCATTATTTTGGTAATGAAACTTTTGTCAGAGAGACCTTTTTTTCACCTTTTTAGCGTCGCACTTATGCCAAATGAAAGTTTTGTTGGACTTAGGGAGGTCTCTTTTTCACCTTTATAGCACTTGCATTTTGGCGTAAGCCGCACTTATGACAAAGTCGCAGCACAGTTAAGATAAATAGGTCTACCGTATCTACACAGAAAGAAAAAATATGGCGGCGGGTAGATACGGTTGTTGATCAGTTAGTGCTCTGGATTGATAGCCGAAGTGGGCTGTTCGAATCGCAGCGGGGACCCCCGTTTCTGTAAAGGATACTCCGAGATACTTAGGGGGTGTCAAACTAGTCAAAGTTAACGAATTAAATGTGAATGTCGCAGTAGAGCTTGGTAAACAATATGCAAGGCACCAAAAAAAAAAAAAAAAGGTATAGTCCAATCTAAAAATACAAAACGATACAAACACGTAAGCTTTCGGCCTTAAGCCTTCATCAGACAAATTAAAAATTATGACTAAATTGGAAAAAAAAAAAGAAGAAGGAGAAAAAATTGTTATACCAACACACAAATATTTTACCAAGAGTACAAAAAGTTTCACAAAGTTTTATCAAAAAATGGGCTTTAAAGGAACGACACGTGAAAGCACAAAGCACGAACCCAAGAAGCGCACGGTTCAGTAGGCTACTCGGTAGCTAATTGTATCGCTTCATAATTTATTTTTATCTGTACCGTAATGTAAGTGGGGGCCTTGACATGGTAATGGTATCAGCCTTGGAAGTCAGATAGACGCGTAGGTATTAGTTCGTGAAGACATATCAGAAGGTCACCTGGGAGAGTAGAGTCTGTAGATACTTTTCCTCCTGGTTTGAAAACAGGTGCGTCGTCTGGCATGGGGCTTGCCTAGGCCTACATAACTGACCTCTCAGAGCATAGGACTTGGGCCTTGGGGCTTTGGGCTTCAGCCCCGCCCTATTGCTTGGGCGAGTTGAGCACATTTATTGCTTAAAGTATTTTACACGTTATTAACAAGTGTCTATGCAGTTATAAAGATTTTACCAAGAGTGCAAAAAGTGTCACAAAGTTCTATCGAAATATGGGCTTTATAGGATCGACACGTGAAAGCACAAAGCACGAATCTAAGAAGCGCACGGTTCAGTACTCGTTAGGTAATTTTATCGCTTCATAATTTATTTTTATCTGTACCGTAAAGTAAGTGGGGGCCACGTTATTAACAAGTGTCTATGCAGTTATATGAATTTCCAACGCAAGTTAACCCAACTATTGACTTTAACTTCATATAATTATCATCTTATTATATATTTGTGAACTGGTGAAATAATGATCGTCTTCTCCGCAATAACTACTCAAGGTACAAACTTGAAATTTGGATACATTAGTACCTTGGAATTTTCCGAATGCCTTAGGCTGGTTCGTTTATTTCAAAAAATCCTTTAATTTGATCACGGCAGACTCCATCTATGTGAGATCTCGGTCTTTGCTATTGACTCGTAAATGTACAGTTTTATGTTTTTGGTCGAATAATTTTTCACAATGAAACTACACTACAAGCCATCGTTTCAAACACGACGGCGCTCCTGTAATAATGTTAAGAGACTTTTCTTGAATTGGGGCTTGACTTTCCTTCAGCCTTAACCTTTTTGTTCCCACAGATACAACTACAATTATCACTGTACGGTGGATGTTGCCTTGATGAGTGCATAGTGTACTTAAAATAATTTTTTTCACTACTTTGGGTCAACCCTGATTCTCATAGTGTGACCCAGTGGCCTAAATATGATTTCACCTTTTATCGTCCCGCCCACTACGCTACTGAGGAAATGATAACATCTTCACGTTTTACATCTATTAGCTTGACAGACAAAGCATTCATTTTGTGAAATTCTAATTAGTCACATGTTTTTTTTTTTTAATTTATTAATTTGAAAAAAAAAAAAAGAAACCGAGATATAGATTCTTTTTCACGATCACTAGAGTTGGTATTTTACTTCAAAGTACTTCAGTGCATTGTTTGATGACGATTAACTTTAGTTAATACAATGTAATATGAAGGAGTTGGGATCCCGCCAACCATTGGATTTTTCTCTTTCTGTAATCAAGTCTTAGAGGGAACACAGAATAAAAAAAAAGTTTAATCCAGTTTGCTTTGACAATAAACTTTGAGCAGGGTTTGTGTGTGTGTGTGTGTGTGAGAGTGTGAGAGAGAGAGAGAGAGAGAGAGAGAGAGAGAGAGAGAGAGAGGGAGAGAGAGAGAGAATACCTGACGTTTGTTTTGACAAAGGAATAGCAGTGATGTAAAGATTGTTTTACAAATGTTAACATAAAAAGACTTTGTAGACAACGATGACAAGCACAGTAAGCCTGCTGCAGCACCATCATGGGTGTATTCGATACAGTTAAAACTGCCACACAAACCAGCTCAGGATACCAATGTTGTTGTTAAGTTGGTTTAACGTCCAACATTAGCACTTTATAGGCTATATTGTGGACGGGCCCCAAGACTGACTCCTGGCCACAAGATTTTCCACTAAGAATGCGGGCGTCCTGAGGTTGAAAAATCATACAGAGAAATCTGTCTCGAATGGTTCAGTATTTTATGTTTAAAAAGTCATACGTGGGTTATTATTTTTTAATAGTGCCACATATGAAACATAATGTAAATTATATTCAGAAACATCAATGTAATTTGATGGGCGAGGGGGTTCACCAGTTCTGTCAGCAAATAATTTTTGATGCTTAAAAGACACGTGTAAGCTTCAGTATAAGATATTTGGGCTTTAAAATATTAGGGAGATTGGCCATACCGAGTTGTTGTTATTGTTGAGTTGGTTTAGCGTCCAACATCAGCACTATTTAGGCTATGTTGTGGACGGATCCCTAGACTGACATATGACAATTTTATGTGCTGCCACACACGAGTCATGACTCCTATCTCAGCCGGTCACATTAAACTGACACCGACCCAACTAGAAGGGAGCGAAATCGCCAGGGCTCGAATCCAGACCTTTTGCGTCGGAAGCCGGTGTTCTACACCAGGGCCACCGAGGCCCCTGATTATGTCGAAAACTGATGACGCAACCCACCCGACGCACGAGGTTGAAAGATAACTTTTCTGCACCATTCCTTTTGGTTTTGCGTGCATGTACTTTGCGATAAAATCTCACGTCGTTCTAAGAAATCAAGCTGGGTCTTTAGCTTTTTATTGAAAAACATTCCACCGAATAATTATTTACCTGGTCATTGCATGCGACGTAGGTAATAGCTGTAAAAAAACAACAGAGAGAGAGAGAGAGAGAGAGAGAGAGAGAGAGAGAGAGAGAGAGAGAGAGAGAGAGAGAGAGAGAGAGAGAGAGGGAGCTCTTGCAGTTTTTCGAAGGTTATAATTACATGTATTATGTTCCTTTCAAATAAAAAAAAGTTCAGACCTCCCCTTGAGAAATTAGGATTCGATAAACGTACGCCTATCAGGAGAGTGTTTGGTTTTCTTTGAATTGAGATAGCCTAACAGAGGGAAGAAAAAACAACTCCAAAAAACGGAGCCTTCCAGAAAAAAAAAATAACAAAAAATCCGTCACGGCTGAAGAGCTGCTGGTTTTTGAGGAGGGCGGTCTGGATTTCCAGTTCTACATTTTGTAGTTCGGTTATGCGATTCCTTGGAAACAAGGACATACAAACGATCATCAACGTAATATGTGAATGCCTCAGTTAAGAAAAGAGAGATAATTAAAGCGAATAAAACAATGTGATCGAATGTATTAAACGCAACAGACTGATAGCAAAGAATTACGATTTCTCCGAGCAACTATCCTTGCAAGAATACCCGAGCTTACATGTTTATATTATTAGAACCGATTTTGATCATGCTTACTGTTACTGACTACATCCAGGCACTGACAATTTGGCAGGGGCATGTAAACAAACTCATTATAAGACTCGACACCATTCCATGGTAGCATTTTACCAGTCAACTAAAACGGTGGTAAATCAATATCCAGTAAGGTATTTATGTAATGTTGAATCTAGATACATTTTGTAAATTCTTGATGACAATGGGGCCATATTGATTTTCACATGTTTTTATTATCGGTTATTTAAAGGCCTTTAGAGAACGACCAGCCTCGGGACAAATGTGGAACGTTGGTTACGCCGGTTTATAAGTAAAAGTACTGATGGCACTCTGACTCAGCAGATCTTCTAATCCAGATCAAGTTCCACATCTAGATTTAGATCTAGATTCGGTATACCCTAGATTCAGGTATTTCTTTTCAATATAGCCGTTACAGTGCTGAGGTGTTGTAAAAACAGACTCAGGACTTTCTTATATCTATGTAGAATCTAGATCTAGATCTATGTGTTAAAGCATTTTTTTAAAAACAGTCTTAGTATTTAGGCCTGCAAGTGTTTAACATCTTAATTGCCTTGATATATGATCTGTACCAGTATTATTACTAGATCTAGATCTAGAAAATCTAGAGATTTATAATTCAAAAGAGCTGTTTGCCTTCTAAACTAAAACGCGCTTGAATTTGTGTACACCATCAAACTGACATATAGATCTAGATGTAGATCTAATTTTAAACTTCAATCTATAGGCCAGATTATTTTGCCAGGATAAATAGGCCTTGGTTCAAGACCCATATAGAGATCTTATAATCTAGATACTGCATAAGATCTTATCATATGGCTTTAGATTTCTAGCTGTTGTTGGATCAATTTCATTTGCAGGTCTGCAAAAATCCTTTTTTTAAATTTTTTTTAAAAAATAAAATATTCAATTGAAACTTATAAATGATCCATTGGTTTCTTTCCTTGATTTTATCTTTCTCCCTATCCATTTGATCGCGGGATAAGAGTAATTTTTGGTATCCAGATTGGTAGATAAAAATGGTGAATAAAAAAAAAAAGGACTGTATAATAGAATGCTATCTCTAGATATCTAAGAGCATTAGTTAGAAGGTAAGAAAAGTAAACTGAAACTAGACATAAGGAACTATAACAAAAACCCGAAGCCGATGACCTCATGCCCCAGGGAGTTAAGCTGAAAATTTCTTTTGCGCTCAACTTATTTATGTAATATAGTTTTAAAAGTAAATACCATAACGCATTGCAAAATAAGATGGAATGTTGTTATTACAGCTAATTTATGTCTTCAGGTCAAATCTGATCCAAAAGGGTTTAAAAATAAAATAAGCAAACAAAGGCCTTTCAGATTTTATGTAATGTACAACCCACAAACCAGTTAAAATGGTCTTGGAAAGCAAGTTTGAGTTATGACAATTGATGTCACACATCCTGTCTGGACGTAACCGTGTACATAGCCTGATTATGTGTCTAGGTTTAGTTACCCGGTAGCCTTGTTTGTAGATTGTGTGTTTAGATCCAAAGTTACAGTGTACATAGACACTTCCAAAATCAATGGAACTTCAAGCGGTTGAACACAATTTATCTCTGTCATTTAGAGAGCCAAAGTTAATCTTTTTTTTATAAACTTGAAAATAAAAAAGTTGAAAATAGAGTCATTTTTTCATCTTTGGAGGGTTTAGCTCAAAACTTACAATTATCAGCGACTGGAGCCTAATTTACCCCAGTTTCCTCATAAATCATGTACAGAACTAGCGCATCTTAATTTTTAAAACAATTATTGTTACCTCCACTTCCAGTAGGCTGCGGAGTGAGAGAAAGTTTGATAATGTAGTTGCTGTCTGAGATAGCCTAGTTTCTGAACTTGGATGTTAAGAAACAAACTTTTTACTAAATCTTCAAATGTTACCTCTACTTCCAGTAGGCTGCGGAGTGAGAGAAAGTTTGATAATATAGTTCCTGTCTGAAATAGCCTAATTTTTAACTCGGATGTTAAGAAACAAACTTTTTACCAAATCTTCACATATTACCCCTACTTCCAGTAGGCTGCGGAGTGAGAGAAAGTTTGATAATGTAGTTGCTGTCTGAGATAGCCTAGTTTCTGAACTTGGATGTTAAGGAACAAACTTTTTACGAAATCTTCAAATGTTACCTCCACTTCCAGTAGTCTGCGGTGTGAGAGAAAGTTTGATAATGTAGTTGCTGTCTGAGATAGCCTAGTTTCTGAACTTGGATGTTAAGAAACAAACTTTTTACCAAATCTTCACATATTACCCCTACTTCCAGTAGGCTGCGGAGTGAGAGAAAGTTTGATAATGTAGTTGCTGTCTGAGATAGCCTAGTTTCTGAACTTGGATGTTAAGCAACAAACTTTTTACCAAATCTTCAAATGTTACCTCTACTTCCAGTAGGCTGCGGAGTGAGAGAAAGTTTGATAATGTAGTTGCTGTCTGAGATGTTAAGAAACAGACTCTTTACTAAATTTTCACATATTACCCCTACTTCCAGTAGGCTGCGGAGTGAGAGAAAGTTTGGACCATGGGCTTGCTGTCTGAGGGGACGGCTCTCACCTGGGAGGAGACCAAAGCCCAGGCCGACCACGTCAGGTGGCACGGCATCCAACAGTTTCTGGCCCAGTACAAAAAGCTTGCCGGACGGCACAAGGATATTCTCTACTGGGGCGACGAGGTAACTGTAAAACAATGTTTATCTGTATAAAGTAACTTAATTTCGCTGATGATGGGATATTATTAATTATAAAGTAAAATCAACAGTTTAACGTAATTGTAGAGTAACATAAAGTAATGATATTCATAAAAATAATATTANTNATAATCATAATAATAATAATTAAGTTGCGCATTAACACCCCTTGCTACCCAAGTCTGGTGGGATAACAGCTACTTTATATCACTCATGAAGCATGAAAAGTTTTTTGAAACACATCACAATGAAACTGAGTCTAGGTGTGGTATGAACATAGCCATTAGAAAGGCTTACGTATCAAGGAAAGTTAGTAAATATTAAAAATGGGGACAGAATTCCGGTAAAAATTATTGCACCATTTCAGTTTAAAGTCAGCTTAACATTTTTGATAAAAATTTCTGCCCTCTTTGAGTCTCAAATTTTTAAGTAGTGCCTAGATGCAAGTCTTGACGACAACCCAAGTCATTTTGTGCGATGGCTTATAATTTGTCACTTTTTAAAAACTTTGATTAATGGCTGAGGTGAAATAAAAAAAAAAAAATCTCACAGATAGGGGGGCAACAGAAGTACATTTGATATTTCTGCTCTCACCAAAACCTTGTGTTAAAATTAGGGCCACTTGGAAAATGAACATAAGTTACTATTAACTGTCTGTAACTTAGTAATCATTTCAATAAAGCCCTGAACTATACATTTCGATCGTGGTCTATATGATTTTGGTGGCACATCTTGTTCATAGTCACCTGATTACTAATTAGGGTGGACGATTTTGTTCGACGATAATACTTCTAGAACCCCTTTTACAAATCTTTACCGAGAACTTAAATATTTGCAGGTTGAATACCAGCTTGTCAAGTTTGATCACAAGGAGAAAAAGACGTACCTATCCCTGCGTGGGACAGAAGTCTTGGAACAACTCAGGAAGAAGGGGCGTGAGAAACCAGAGTAAGTCCTATGGATCTTGTGTCATGTTTGAGAATTTTGAAAATAAAATGTGATTTAGCTTGATTGTTTATGGAAGTGCGCTATATAAATGTAATATATTATTATTATTATGATTATTAATTGTGGATAGCAGGAGTATAATGTTATGTATCACTGCCAGGTTGAATAAGGCGCAAAGTGGAACTTCTCTTTCTTTCTCAATCTCTTTTCCAATCTCTTTCTATCTTTCTCTTTGTCACTGTCTGTTTGTCTGTCTCTCTGTCTCTCTTTCTCTCTCTCTCTTTCTGTCTGTCTGTCTGTCTCTCTCTCTCTCTGGGCGAGCGAACTGGCTCAAGTGGTAAAGTGGTAGAGTGTTGCTCTCCAGATCGGAAAGTTACTTTGAATAACCAGTGTATTGGAATCTTTGCTGACAGGTATATCTGTTTGTACATCAAACAAACAAACCTTTACTAAACCTCTACTTACACACATGTGAATAATATGTTTGTATACCAAACAAAAACACAATACTTACACTCAATATGAATCTGTTTGTACATCAAACAAGCCTTTATTAAACCTCTACTTACACTCAAACTCAATATGAATATTTTTATATAACAAACCAACCTTTATGAAACCTCTACTTACACACATGTGAACCTATTTGTATAACACATAAACCTTTATTCAACCTCTACTTACACACATGTGAATATGTTTGTATACCAAACAAAAACATCTACTTACACTCAATATGAATCTGTTTGTATGACAAACAAACAAGCAAACCTTTATTCAACCTCTACTTACACACATGTGAATATGTTTGTATACCAAACAAAAACATCTACTTACACTCAATATGAATTTGTTTATATAAGAAACAAACAAACAAACAAAACTTTGTTCAACCTCTACTTACACACATGTGAATATGTTTGTATACCAAACAAAAATATTGACTTACACTTTACACTCAATATGAATCTGTTTGTACATCAAACAAACCAACCATTACTAAACTTTTACTTACACAAATGCGAATATGTTTGTATACCAAACAAAAACATTCACTTACACTCAATATGAACCTGTTTGTATAACAAACAAAAAAAACTTTATTCAACCTCTACTTACACACATGTGAATATGTTTGTATACCAAACAAAAACATTGACTTACACTTTACACTCAATATGAATCTGATTGTATAACAAACAAACAAACAAGCAAACCTCTACTAACATACATGTGAATCTGCACCCCAGGACTGCGGCCTCCACCTCGTGGCACGTGGAGTATGCTGAGTACATGGTGGAGGGAACACCCGGCGCGCCCTATGGAGGACTCATCGCTCACTTCAACGTCGTGGAGGCAAACATGGCTCTTAGGTGAGATGCAACTAATTACTATGCACCGCATTTTCAGGTGATGTCAATTTTCTGTACATTTCCGGATCTGAGATGCAACAATACACTGCATTTTCCGGTGATGCCAATTTTTTGTAAATTTCCGGATTTTCGGTAAAGCAGAAAGATTTTGCAACGTCAACATTCACTAAAATGTAAAAGTCTGTAAAGGGGTCATGATTTGTGATTTAATATGCGATGCCACTTTATTGTGCGGACAAGCACACATCCACAGGCAGCAAAGCACTAACATAGTCTTGGGACTAACGCTGGGTGATTTGCACACGGCACTAAGAAAACCATATGATGGTAAAGTTAAGACTCGAGCTTACGGCACATATTAAGCGTCTCAGCAAAATCTGGGTGTTGTGAGAACAGAGCAGGATTGGGTGAGTTTGTCCTGGCATTGAAATTGTCAGCTACCGTCATAAGTGGATCCTGACATGCAACTGGTAATGTGCTCTTAGTCTTCCAAAAAAAGTGACTTGAAAAGACTAGTGTGCATTCAAATTGCCCACCCAGACAGTAAGAAAAAATTGGCTGCACCCTTAGATAAGTTTTGTATGCCTTGTGGTTTCGTGAAAAATCCTTAATGGAGATAAGATAAGATAATACACACTTTATGGATCGCCCTTTTAGAAATTCAAGCCAACTTGTTCATTTGCTTAAAAGGTAGATATTTCATATATATTTCCGGTTGTATATGAAGTATAATGGAAAGGAATCATTCAAATGTATCCATAATTATGAATTTATCCTTTTTTATATAGGACTAGAATTATACAATTGTAGACAGGGAAACAGAGTTTATATTAATGAATACCACCAAGTATGACAATACTAACTAAGATTTGAACCTCAGACCTCTTGTAGGTCAGTGTAGAGCCCCACCAACTTAGATATTGATGGCGCTAGCTACTAGGTTTCAGTCATGGTATTCTTAAGTACGGCTTAAATTTACACGAATATTAATCATTCCAATGGCAGTGCAGAAACAAAACATTGAGTCCTGCATAACAAGTTTCCATCCTTGTAAATGAAAAAAAGCTCAGCTCTGTCTTTTCTTCTGCAGGCGCCAGGAAATTCTTGCTGAGTTAGAGAAGGACGAGGTGCCGCTGTCTGAAACCGTCTACCCCCTGTAAGTTAAAGGTTGCACTAGTCACGTGAGGCACTGAAAAACAAACTTTGTTTTAATTTAAAGATACATGTAGTCTGTGAAGGCATGCCTTCATCTTATGGATTGTAAATATTCTTTTTTTTATATTTATTTATTGTTATTTTGATTTTTTTTTTCATATTATAATTACTATTCATAGGATTTTAAAATTTTTTAACTCAATGGAGTCACATCGCTTACATGTACGCACTGAAACAGACATTTTATTTGAAAGATAAAAAGCTGAAAAAAAAGCAGAAAAATGTTTTATCTATCTTTATGCGTTCAAAAAATATAAATATAAACCCTAAAAATAGTGCGATTTCACTGGCATTGTTGGCTAAATACTGCAACTCCGTTGAGTTAAAAAAAAA
>RQTK01001727.1:0-23130 GCA_003991915.1 Elysia chlorotica
TTGCCTTTTAATGATTGATAGTCAAACACAACTTCAATGTTTTAACCCAGCCATAATCAGTGTAGCAACTTTTGGTATCGTCATTTGTGGGGAACAGATATCACAAGACAAGAAACGACTAAAAAAGTTATTATTTTGATAAACAATTTCAGTAGTGGGCACTAGAGAGGAGGAAATTATACATGTATTAAACGATGGCAACCAAAACTTCACTGTGTTGGCCTTACCACGACATGTCGCCAATACATTTACATGTGGTTATACTAGTTGCCTTGCAGCAACATCTTATCCTGTCACTGTTCTTGAACACTATTTATCCTGTTACTGTACAGAGATACCAGTTATCCTGTGTATCAACATTAAACTTGTCAGTTGCACTTTTTCTCTTTCTTGATTAGGGGATGACAAAAATCGAAGGAGTGTAATCTTTTCCCTCAAAAAACACAACTTCATGCATGTGACAAGCCATTAAAATGTTGCTTACACATGTAAATGGTTAGCCTCTATTTTACAAGACGCATTTTATACATGTATGTATATCTTCATATGCATGTAAAGATCTTGAAAAGTATTAAAAGAAACTTCTTTAATATGGAAAAAAATTTTTGGTGACATTGTACACATACATGTATTCGCAAAAAAAAAGAGGTTATTTTAAGGTTCCTTTTTACTTTGCTATATTTTTCATCAATTAGCAATGAACCTAAACACATTTTACACAACTGGATTATTATACTGTAGTGTGGTCTTTGGATTGTGACTATTTCCTTTTTTTCTCAATAAAATACATGCATCACTTTAAAGTGTGAAAAATGTTTTTATAATTTGATTATTTAAGCATAATTTATTTACTGATGTGTAACTTTCAGAATAAATATCTGTCTTTGCTGGTAGTTTCATTATGGCTTGCGTGTTTTAAGTCCGTCAGTAAAAGCAAGTGTGTCTGTCAAAACTGAAGAAACCCAAACAGCCTAACTGCCTAGTGATCCTGTGTCACAGGTATCTTTAAACCATTCTACATTTCCTTGGTTTGCCGGATAATCATCTACACAGACCGTGACACCAACCAAGCTTCAAGTCAGGACCTCCAGCTCAAAAGTTCAAATCACTACCTACGGAGCAGGTGAAATCGCTGGATGCGCAAGCTTGACAAAGGGCTTCTTTGTGAAACCACGGCACTGTAAAAATAGATTTTTATGTGCAAACATAGTTTAACATTAACTTAAACGGTGCATTCGTGAAATTAAAAAAAAAATTAAATGTGTTTAACTGACCCCTACTAGTCCTAGCATGAGGAGGGCATGTCTGATTAATATTAACCACACATGAATAAAATTAATATTTTCCAACATATTCCAAATGTGAGACACTAAAATATAAACTTGTATAAATGTACTGAAATACACAGTATACTTATAAAAAACAAACAAAAAAAAAGAAACAGTTATCTTTCATTGAAGCTCACATCAAGTATTTTTTTTTATTTTCTTCAATGTAAAAGTTATGGGTACATGTGTTTATTCGTAAACATGATGAAGATAAAAAATGTAGTGCATAATATGAATGCATAATATTGCATTGAAAAAAATGTACTAGACACATCGTTAGGCTTGGAAATTATTTCTCACTGCTCATATCTGTCTATGGCAATTATACTGATAGAGTGCTCAATTGAATCAACAATGTTGGTAAACCAGTTTGCTCTTCTAGCACAGCCTTGTTAATCATTTATCTCTTTTCAACAATTATCTTCTGTAAGAAGTCCTAGACCGCCATACATATTATGTACTTCGAAATGGAGCTTACTTTGGTTTCCTCCCATGTACCATCTTATACACACAAGACTTAATGCTAGGCTTTGTTTCACCAAACCTCACCACCTCTCAACCATCCTCTCCCCTTCCTCCTCCATCCTTTTCTATTTCCTCCTCCTCTTCTTTCACTCTGGATACAATAGGAAGTTTAGTGGACCAAACAAATATATACATTGGTAAAATGAGTTATTTTCACTTGCATTACTAAATATTAATCCACAAAAGCCATTGAAAGGTCTTTAAACTTTCCACCCCCACATCCCTAAAAATAAAAAATAAAATAAAAAAGATATATATATATATATATAAAAATAACCAATAACCATAACCACAAAAATAACCAATCATCAGCAACATAAATTTTCATAATCAATATTGACAGTTGCCACTGAAAAAAAAAAATGATACTTTTCATGGATGTAAAATGGAACCCAAAGCCTGAAAATAATTGGCAATAATTATGTAAAAGAAAGTATCTTAAGTCTTATATGATTTTCTACTGAGGTCTTCATAGAGAAGATTTCATAAGAACCTTATTATTTTAGCAAATTAATAATTTTCTTTTATCAGATATATTTTAAAATAAATAAAAAGCTTACAAACTAAAGGTGATTTGCTATTCCATCACAAGATTTTCAAGGCTTAAATTTGCAGGCATGGATCCACAAAACTGCAGACTGTGGAAATTTAGCAGCATGGACAATCAGTCTCACAAGTTGTTCTTATTGTCGTTCCCACCAGCACCGTTCTGAGCTTTGAACTTGAGAGACACACTGTTGATGCAGTAACGCAGGCCAGTCGGTTGAGGACCATCGAATTTTTGCACCGGGTCCACACTCCTTGTGACTTATTGGAGAGAAATTTCAATTACCATCAGTGTTTAAGGTCTATCTTTAATTGATGCACTTGGAAATCACAGATGCAATATTATAACCTTGAGCAAAGATGAGACACTATAAAAATGAGGATTAAAAACAAGGCGAGTTAGAGTGCAAACAACAAGGAACAGTCAAGACAAAATAGTAAAGAAGTTTAAACAATATATATATACAAAAGAAAAACTGTTAAAAACTGTAAGTTTTCTAAGAACCAGTAGGGATCCACTAACAGCCAACTTTACAAGTAATGCTGGATAATAATGGAGTGAGCAAAACTTAAGGTTTCATTTTGATCAAGGAAAGTAAAGAGCAGTCTGTCTACAGTCACATTAAGTAAATTTTGGCTTATTTTAAAGGCAGGCGATAGATACCTTGAAAAATTGCACATAAAGAAAAACAGAAAAAAACGGACTGTATAAAAGTTTTTATACTTAGCTATTTTTATACAGTGATATGATGTAGGTGGATTTCACCGTAACGACCGTAAGACATTGAACACTGTTGAATCATTAATTCACCTTGAAGCGAGATAGATGACTTTATATGTGATTTAACCGAGCAGCGAATTTACTGTAACAGTGTAAGCATCAAACAAAACTTAATGTGAATGTGCAGTTTCTACCCCCCACCTTTCCACACATGACCTCTGTGCGCCGCATCCCATGTGAGTCGTCCTGTTTGATATCCACAGCCGGCAGTCTGGACACATCTTTGTCCTTCATCACATCGTAGAAAGATGGCCAACCAGAGCCCGAGTCAAATTTACTGGAAGAGCTAAGGGAACCACAAAAACAGAAATGTGCTTAGTTATGCCTGGTCATTGCATAATGAATATTTAAAATTAAAAAGAACAAAAAATGAGTACTTTCTGATAAGTATAAAATTAACCTCTCCATTCATAAAACTTATTGGGTTTTCGAAAAATTGGTTTGAAAATGATAAATTCTTAGTATAAAGAATCATTAAAATTTTTTTTACGAAAAACGAAAACAAAAAATGAATAATTATATCAAGAACTTTGTATGTATGTGAACAAAAATTATAAACATTTTTCTCCAAACAGTTCTTATTTATGTATGCAAAGAAAAGTTATTGCTTTTAGTAAAAAGAAAATTACAGTTTACAGATGAGCAACATTTCAGTTTCAAATCAAGTTGACACATTTAATACATGTAGTCTATTGCACAATTTTCTTTTATTTCACAACACTTGATAATTCAATTTAATTAAAGATTTTGTGAGATGCTTGCATTACAGTAACTAACCTGATTATACACGTATAACAGTTAATTCTTGGCAATGATATGCAAATAAAACTCACACGTACATAAATGTTACAAGTTTGTTATGTTTGCCCTTGTTTGATCCAGCCCATTATAAATATAATATTTATATCCATCAGTAAAGTACCATATGTAACTGGCAATCCTTTACAATCATACATTCAGCTTTGCATAAAATTAAACCTTTTCTGACTAATGTCCGAATAAAGACACATATCTAATTTCTATTTGAAAGTAAAAAACAGCAACCTTGTTACCAACTGCAAAATGATGCAAATTAGTTCATTTTTTATCTTCTAATATGTAGTTTTCCCCAGTTTATTGGTCATGAGAACCACCACAGATCCAAAAACTTGCACAAAGCTACATGGATCTTGCTAGCGATATCTTCTGCTATTTACCTGAAGAGCTCCACGCCACAACAGCTGCAGGTGTAAGTACCTTTCTGTTTGTTGTCTAGCAGAGCCCCAGTCCAAGCCTGGAGATTTAATACAGAACCTAATATTACCAAAAAGGTGTTCTTTTTTTTTCTTCACACTGAAGTATTTAATAATTTTGATTCATAATAATAGTAGGAAGCTCTAGAGCTCGTAAATTCATTTTGACAAAGTTCCTAGTATATATAGAAAAACAACAAGAAAAAAACAAAAACGAAAACAAGAACGCACAGATTCATCATTTTTAGCTGATACATCGTGTATTATTATTAACTCAAATTAATCTTTATCCAATCTGTCTGTCCCTCTCAGTCCATGTAAATTTAGGTGTCTTTCAAGTTTTCTATACCATACTTTTAATTGCCCTAAATAAGACAATTACATCCTATGAATGGGATATGTTGTTGTTGAATCTGTGTATTAAAAAAAAAAAACTATTATTATTAACTCAAATTAATCTTTATCCAATCTGTCTGTCCCTCTCAGTCCATGTAAAATTAGGTGTCTTTCAAGTTTTCTATACCATACTTTTAATTGCCCTAGATAAGACAATTACATCCTATGAATGGGATATGTTGTTGTTGAATTGGTCCAATGTTCAACATCAGCACTATATAGGCTATATTGTGAAAGGGCCCCCAAGACTGACGTCTTACAATTTTATGTGCTGCCACACACGAGACAGGGCAGGGATACCATGACTCTTGTCTCAGCCGGTCACATTAAATTAACACTGACCCAACCAGTAAAAAGCACAATTGCCAGGGCTCGAATCCGGACCTTTTGCGTCGGAAGCCGATGTTCTACCCGAGGATCACAGCGAATGGGACAATCTTAACTCTTTAGTTTTTACAAATTAAACTAGTTATACTAAAAGTGTTAGTGATCTGTTTCTTTTGTCCTATCTTATCATTATTTATTCAAAAGATGATCAGTAAAGAAAAGCAAAGTTTACCATGTAGACAGGATGCACGCTTATGGTCATCTTTAAAAATAAAAACCTATAATTCATGATCGTATTTGAGAGAAAAAAAAGGGAATGAATTCAAATTTGAAAAAAAGTTAGAAGGGTGACTATTGTACTTTTACTTTTCAATCAATCAAAAGCCATTCATTCGTCCTCAAACATAGGTTATCAACAAACGCTGTACATAGTTCTCTGTCCTGAACAGTCCTCTTTTACCCAAGAGTATCCAGTAAGTACTATCTTAGCTCCAGATTCCTCCTTAAAGTGGCTTAAAGTCCTTTGATCATTGGCAAACTCCAGATATCTTAGCTATTCACTGTAACTCATTATAATCAATACTTTTCTCATGTTCCAGATAATAGTAAAAAAGGAGAAAAGAGGTGACAAAATGGCAGCCACATCACACTTTTGTTTTGACGGAAAACAATTCAGATAGATGAGATGGGTTCATGTCCACCCTTACGCTATTACTTTTTATGTAACTCAATAGTGCCTCAGTAGCTTCCATAATATGCTTCTGTCTGTGGAGTGCTTTCTCAAAGTCTATAAAAACATAGGATGACTTCCAACAGATTGACTGTTTGAAAATGATCTGTAATGTTGTTATCCGTTGCAAGACCTTCTTTGCATACCCTTCAGACTGTTCTTCTTGAAATATTTTGGCAAGGACTGATTTGAGACTCTCTAATGAAATCTTGCAAAATTTCCAAAATACTTGTAACCTGAGAACATGGAATGTAGAGTAGAGAGACCCCTAATTAGTTATAAACTGCAGTTGCTTAATTTTCTTTTCTTTGGGATCTTAAAAAGGTGAGTGAGGCGTCTCCATGCAGTCTTTCTGCATTTTTCTGAGCCTCTCCAATGAGATCCTGCAAAATACTTACTGGAATAGGGAGTAAAGAGATCCTTCTGTTGTCATTACAATCACATAGGATTTCCTTCATTGGCATCTGATTTTTACTATTCATAAAATCATTTAACATTATCTTGGCTTACCCGTTCTGTACCATGATTCCTGCAAACACTGTACTCTTCAGGGGTCAGTTTTGCCTTCCACTCGGCTTCTGTTAATTTGATTTTTCCAGGCCTCTCCTCTGAGGTGGTGTCTTGCAGCCCTGATAGTAAAAAAAGAGATATTTGTTCATAGTATATTAGCATCAATGGATGACATCTACAAGTAAACATTAAATTTATCATTCTTAGACAGTAGCACATAAGCCGTTGATTTCATATCATTCTCATTTAAGGTTACAAATTAAAAAAACAACTTATCCTCCTATTTGTAGGATTAAAAAGAACAATGATGGATCTTATTTGATGAATCAGTTGTGAGGCAACCAGGGTAAATCAAGCACAAGTCGCCAATAGAGGCTTTGAGCTACAGCTCCATAAACATTAAAAAGTGATATAGGCCTATACATCCCTCTTTGGTTTTCGAAATAATGTAAATATCTCTAGTATTAGAAATGATAGAGTTATTTTTTCAACCTCTTGAATTCTTTTAATTTAATACACTATCATGACTATGAGTAACTCCAAAACTCAATTTTCCGATCTGTGCCCCATTCACCCTGGTTGCTTCACAATTATATGATATGCTCTTAACAAAATAAATCTAGAAATTTTGCATGGGTTGGGACATTCTCACGGAACCATGTCAGTGATCTCTAGGCTTTAAATTACAAAGTAATCAAATTCTCATGAAGAAGACGTAAAGCTAAAATTATCCTCAGAATTTCACTAATTAGTCAAATCACAAACGAAGTGGCTGCTCGTACGTGACCGTACGAATAGACGAGATTCTAGGAGTACGGCACTCTCGCAGACGCACCCACTTCTCGCAGCCTTCGAGATTTGGTGTCGCGGCTGGAAACTAGTTCCTGTTTCCTTTTCCCTCCTTTTCTCTTTTCTGTCAGCAGTTGTCAGTCTCAGTTTGAGTTTTATCAGCGAACCACTAGGGTTACACGAGATCGAATTTGATACATTTGAACATCGAGAGCAGGGTAAATTAAAAGGAATTTGAAGAAAGTTACTAAATGTGAGTGAAACTCAAAGCGGAATGAATACTTGTTTATAAAATTTGTTTATTTAGACCTCTGAATATAGTCTTGCTTCAGTATTCGTAATATAACAAAGAGTTTTTAGCATGTAATCTCGAAGATCTTTTTATACCAGCAAATACTTAATTTTAAAAAAAATTTTCCTATTTGAATTTCATGAACTATTTATTTTTCAACCAATTTTCAAATTCAAAATTTAAAAAGCAAAATTGATCATTTGCCCACAGAAAGCTGAAGTGCCGTAAAAAAAACGCACCCACTCATAATCTCATTCACTGCCCTCAGAAAAAGTATGCATTGAAATTTGTCATAGAACACATTAAATGATAAACTTTTTGATACCCTTAATTTGCAATTTATCTACAATATGCTTCACAAGAATTGAACACAGTTAAAAATTCAATAACATAAATTATTTTGACTGTATTCTTATTACTATTGTTAAATCACTCACAGTACAATTTACACACTATTTTCAGAATCTAAAGAAATATCTAGTAGTAGTAGTACAAAACAAAACAATATCTTAGCTGTTCACTATAACTCATTATAATCAATACTTTTCTCATGTTCCAGATAATAGTAAAAATGGAGAAAAGAGATTACAAAATGGCAGCCACATCACACTTTTGTTTTGACGGAAAACAATTCAGACAGATGAGATGGGTTCATGTCCACCCTTACGCTATTACTTTTTATGTAACTCAATAGTGCCTCAGTAGCTTCCATAATATGCTTTTGTCTGTGGAGTGCTTTCTCAAAGTCTATAAAAACATAGGATGACTTCCAACAGATTGACTGTTTGAAAATGATCTGTAATGTTGCTATCCGTTGCAAGACTTTCTTTGCATACCCTTCAGACTGTTCTTCTTGAAATATTTTGGCAAGGACTGATTTGAGACTCTCTAATGAAATCTTGCAAAATTTCCAAAATACTTGTAACCTGAGAACATGGAATGAAGAGTAGAGAGACCCCTGATTAGTTATAAACTGCAGTTGCTTAATTTTCTTTTCTTTGGGATCTTGACAAGGTGAGTGAGGCGTCTCCATGCAGTCTTTCTGCATTTTTCTGAACCTCTCCAATGAGATCCTGCAAAATACTTACTGGAATAGGGAGTAAAGAGATCCTTCTGTTGTCATTACAATCACATAGGTTTTCCTTCATTGGCATCTGATTTTTACTATTCATAAAATCATTTAACATTATCTTGGCTTACCCGTTCTGTACCATGATTCCTGCAAACACTGTATTCTTCAGGGGTCAGTTTTGCCTTCCACTCGGCTTCTGTTAGTTTGATTTTTCCAGGCCTCTCCTCTGAGGTGGTGTCTTGCAGCCCTGATAGAAAAAAAAAGAGATATTTGTTCATAGTATATTAGCATCAATGGATGGCATCTAGAAGTAAACATTAAATTTATCATTCTTAGACAGTAGCACATAAGCCATTGATTTCATACCATTCTCATTTAAGGTTACAAATTTAAAAAAAATGTATCCTCCTATTTGTAGGATTAAAAAGAACAATGATGGATCTTATGTGATGAATCAGTTGTGAGGCAACCAGGGTAAATCAAGCACAAGTCGCCAATAGAGGCTTTGAGCCACAGCTCCATAAACATTGAAAAGTGATATAGGCCTATACATCCCTCTTTGGTTTTCGAAATAATGTAAATATCTCTAGTTTTAGAAATGATAAGAGTTATTTTTTCAACCTCTTGAAATGCATTAAATTCTTTTAATTTAATACACTATCATGACTATGAGTAACTCCAAAACTCAATTTTCCGATCTGTGCCCCATTCACCCTGGTTGCCTCACAATTATATGATATGCTCTTAACAACATAATCTAGAAATTTTGCATGGGTCGGGACATTCTCACGGAACCATGTCTCATTGTCAGTGATCTCTAGGCTTTAAATTACAATTACGATCACGTACGAGCAGCCACGGCCAATCACAAAATATCAAAGAAACAGCTAGGGATAAAGCTGGACAATACTCGCCTTAAATTTAAGATACATGATGTAACTTTGAAGTGAAAAAAGATCTAGATTCTTTTTAAAAAACTTCACAAAATTAGATCTAGAACTGGAATGATTGTCATCTATATAGATCTAGATCTAGATTTTGGAAAAATTTAAACTTTAAGGACAAACAGGTTTTCATTGTCCTTTGGCCTAATATGTACTTCGAATATAGATTCTAGTTTAATTCACAGTTATCTAGATCTTGTGAAAATAGGCACAAGAAGAAGAAAAAGTTTTGAAACTTCACACTCAATTAGTCAATGACTCAATAAATTGGTATTAGCGATGGAACGAGGGGACAAGATAGATCATTACCTTCGACTTCTTGGGATAAGCGGTCGCCCATTCTCCAGAAAATACTATATGTTGTCGATACTGAAAAATTAGATCTGGATCTGTAAACGGTTCTCCCGATATCTGAATGAATGTTAGATCTAAATCTAGATCTAGATCTAGATGCGTGAATAAATTTAGAGAATCTGGGTGAAAGTACGTTTAAAACTGACCAAGCAGGCGCTAACTTTGATTGAATCCCCTGCTGGTGAAGAAAACGACTCAATTTCAAGAAAGTTACAGATCCAGACATGACAATTAACTTCCTTAATTAAATCTAGATCTAGATCAAAATCTAGACCCTCGTCTGTTGGTCTTATCATTCATCACTGTACAATTGTGTAATGTTTTGTTATGAAAACAATACATTGGCTGATGTTGAGTCATTGACAGTTAACGTCCTTGAATAGTACGGTGTTTCATTGACTTCATTCGTATATTAAAAACTTTACAGGTTAACACTTAATTATTATCCAGAGCGGAGACTAATCCTGGCCTAAAGTAATATTAGCGAAACAGCATCGAAAGTAAGACAAAATGAGAAAGAGATATCTCATTATTTTAGAGTTTCACTAAAAGTAATCCGAACAATAATAATGACTTAGAGGTGTGTCTATACTAATAAGCCTAGTATTGTAATAATAGGCCTACGTGTAGTTTCAGCAAAGAGATTTATGGCTTTTTAAAATCATCTTTAATTGTTTTCAACTTATTAATGTGCCTCTGTGATAAACCCGCGGGTGAAGACGAATAGTCATAGAACCAGTGAGTGATAACATTCCCGCAGCATATAAACAACCTTAAAAACTCCTGTCTCTAACGACATTATGCTCTGTAGTGTTCAGGGGTCGAATAAAAAAAAACGTATCAATAACCATAACACACGATTGACCTCGTAAACAGTGGGAACGGTCGAAGAACAGGGGGGAACCTAAGGACATGCTAATTTGAGTAATTTAACATGCTTATCTTCTTTAAAAAAAATCCCGTATAAGCAAACCTGAGGAACTCTGTAACTTGCTACAAATGGATACCGGTACGCAATCGTCTGGTGAGTTAGTAATACACCCCAAGCATATCCGTCAAACTGTGATTCAAAATTTCTTACATCAAAACAATCAAACTATCAAATAATTTTATCATCAAAGTTTTGATGTAAAAAATTGAATAAAAGTAATTGTGAAGACTTAAAAGAAAAAAAAAAAAAACATGTATGTGTCTTTCAAGGCACCTAGACAAACTTAAAGGGGCCCATACACGAGTTTAAAAGAAAGGTCTTTAAAATAATGTTTTGGGAATTTTTTATTCAAAATTTTGATGCACAATTTCCTACACACGTATCCATGTATAAAAAAAAACAGTTTTGTCAAATTTTCTACCTGGACGTGTCAGTGGTCGCAGCACTGGTAATCGCGGTTGACTGGTCTGAAAGACTTCGAGTAAACGGTGGAAATGGTCGAGGAAGATTATTTCAACGCGGAATCCACGGACAGGCGTATCTTCTTGACGAATTGCGTACCGGTATTACAATTAACGAACCTGAGGAATTCCATAACTTTCTACAAATGCGCAATCGGTTGATGAGTTGCTGATACACCACAAGCAGCTCTAATAGAAAGTTCTTTTCATTCTATTTCTTTAAAGGCATTGTGATTTTTTATTCAAATTTTCTTGTCTCGTCATCTTGGTAGTAAAATGGGAAAAAGAAATGTGATCAAAATTTCGACAAGAGTCCACGAACGAATACAACATTATTTTTATAGATCTGAAGTTGATAGGTACAAATATTGGTTGAAAAACTGTTTTGACATTAAAACACCCTACACGCGATTTTATTTCTCATAAATAAATATGATGTGAAATGAAAAATGAATTACAATTTTGAATACGGGAATATAAATGGTCTTATCACCAACAGTACAAATATAAACACTATTTATACTGCACGTCGACGACACTAGTCTGAAAACCAACAACAATGAAGACCTCCAAAAATGTTTGTTGCTGTGAAGAAAACAGGGATTGACATGGTTGTGAGGAAATAGAAAGAAGTCCAAGTTAAAATCAAAATAGAAGAAAAACAACTTGAACAAGCATATCTAGTCAAATATCTCGGACAAACAATCACCACCATTGACAAAACCAACACAAAAAATTGAGATCAGAATTGCACAAGCTAAATCAGTGTTCATTCAACTAAAAGACTTATTCCGAATATTCGTGTCGAGAGAAATTTTAAGAGATCTAAGACCAAGAGTAATAAACATGTATGTCTTTTTTTTAAAACTTATCTTTGGACTCTCTACAAAGAATCAGTTAAAAACGACTATCAAGGACAAAGAAGTCTTAATAACTATCGGTGTTAAAAGAGTATTAAAGCGTCCTACAATAAAGAATAAACGAAGTTTTATTTGTATAATTTGTAAGACCAAGAGCTTTTATTTTTATTGCTTGCCAAAATCATGACATGCCACTAATTGTAGAACTTTCGTCTCAATTCCGATTGGACAATATTTCCCGAAGGGACTGTCATGGCTGCCTTCGTTGTTCCATGTCATGGCTGCCTTCGTTGCGAATGTAAACATGAAGTTTTACAGCGTTAGCGTTTTTTGTTTTTTTTTTTTTTAGAGCGTAAATTGTATAAATTAATAATTTTCAAACTAGACCAAATGTTATTTACATCCGTTATTTTTTCTTACTAGAGCTGTAATATAACACAAGTTAAGCTATTTCTTTAATCATCACTTAAATTGAATTAGATCTACTTGATGTACCGGGTAGGTCTAAAATGTGTTGTTTGTTTTTGTTGTTTTTTGTGTTTTGTTTTTTAGATTTAGATAACGACAATCGCCTTAGTTAAACTTTGCTAACAATTGACGTGCGAGTTATTTTTTGTTGTTGTTGTTTTGTTTTTTTTGTTTAGCGTTGTTGTTTTTTTTTTTTTGATTTGTTTTTTTTTTTGTTGTTCTTGTTGTTGTTGTTGTTGTTGTTGTTGTTGTTGTTGTTGTTGCTTGTGTTTTTTGACAATCGACTTAGTTAAACTTTGCTAACAATTGACGTGCGAGTTATTTTTTGTTGTTGTTGTTTTGTTTTTTTTGTTTAGCGTTGTTGTGCGCGTTTTTTCTCTCTATAATTGTATACCAAAAAATTTTAAAATGGTACTATTATTCATTAAGTTGAATTACGGAATGATATAACAAGCATCAGATCTAAGTATTTTAAGTAAAAAATGGTTGATTGTTGTTGGAAAGAAGGAAAATGTATGTGGGTTTGGGGAATCGATAGTGAGGTACATATTTTTGTGATATCGAATCTTTCAGGTTTTGTTTACAACTAGATTCATACGCAATCCAGCAGGCACTGTTATAAGACATATTTTACATAGTTTAGTCATCATTCCTTTTTTTTAGTAATCATAGTTAGGTACATTTTTGGTGTCAGAAGAGGGATCTAAAAGTGGGAACTAGAGTAGTTAGGTTAGGATTAGTTGTTTTTTTTAACCACCCAGGGGAGGACATGGAGACAATGGCGGAGGCAGCCCAGTTTGGTTACGAGGCAGTACTGACAAAGATGGCCATGGCGGCGCGTCAGTCAGCCGTCCAACCATCATTCGCCCTTGCAACATCTGCTGAGATACAACGAGAGGATGGAGCGTCTGGAGAGAGAGGGCAGCTGGCAGCCTGGGCAGACGGAGCGACCGGAGTGCCGCCGAAGGAGAATGAGGAGGAGGCCAGAGAGCGCAGTCAGATGCGGTGCCACCGTTGCCAGCAACCGGGTCCCAGCACCGATAGGATCGACCGGCAGTGTGGAGAGGAGGGAAGGGGGTCCCCGGGGTCCCGGCCTTGGCCGACACGAGTGGAGAGGTGTCCACCGTGAGGCAGAGAGCCCACAATCCTCTCCTGGTTCCGCCCCTCCTGAGCAGTGCACGGACCCCACCCATGCCCCGGCCTGTGAGCAAGTATGGCCTTTTGGACTGTGTCCGCAGGTTTGTTCTGCCAGGGCCCCAAATTACGTTGGTGCCACCCGAGGACCCACCTGACTTTGGACTGCATCGTTCGGAGCGGAACAGGCGTGCTCCAAGAGTTTAGGACTTGTGATGACGCAGACTGTTCGGTGGTGTGGGATTGCCATCATCTTTAGTGTCTGTCCCTACTTTCTCGTCTATATTATTCTTAATCCTTTCTTGATCCGTTGTCAAGTTTTTGTTCTTGTCATTAATTTTGTTATTGCCACATGTAACTGTAACTAGTTTAACATGATGTTTTCCTCGGTGTGGGTGATTCAGTTGAAAGAATTTGTTAAAGTTGTATGTCACAGTATGGTTGATTCAGTGGTTGAATGCTTGGGATTGTACGACTTAAGGAGATTATGTAGTTGCAGTTAATAATATGAGCTTATGTTACACTAGTATTTTTTAAAACTTATCTTTGGACTCTACAAAGAATCAGTTAAAAACGAATATCAAGGAATACACATGTAATAGCTATCGGTGTTAAAAGAGTATATCTAGTTTATGACATCAGAAACTGTCATATTTTGGTCACATAACAAGGCATAGTGGTCTACAACAAACAATCAAAACAAGAAGAATGGAGGGAAGAAGAGGGAAGGGCAGGACCAGCAGACAGTAATGCGACGACATAAGAGGGAACCAGCTACAGACTAGCGCAAGACAGTTTGGCTTGGATATCTATGGCACGACAACCCGAATCGGGACGGCATCACGGCATGACATGACAATGCTCTGTACCGGCGAGCATGGCGTACCAGGTTCGAATCTCAGCATGTGCCCTCGTCTTGTGAGGTTTCAGTTTGTCTTTGCCAGCTCCAACGGTAGCATTTTATAGGCTTTATTTACCGGCTAGCACACAAAGATAGTGCGGGGATACCGTCACTCCCAACTTAGCCAGTCACATTATACAGTAGAGGACGGAATTGGACAATAATTATATATTAAATACGTTATAAACTGATCGTGAATTTTGAACAAGGGACCTCCCGATTAGGACATCAATGCTCTATCACTTGCTTGAATTTCGAACAAGGGACCTCCCGATTAGGACATCAATGCTCTATCACTTGAGCTACCTCCTCACCCCACACCAGTATCCGTTTCAGTCTAGGATTCACCCGGACACCTCGAGCACATAATATTATAAGACTTATAACATTACCTGATTTTAAATAATCAATATCACCAGTAACTTTGTTCCCAAAGGTCTATTACATGTATTAATTTTAGTATTCCTTTCTATTGTTGTGAAATATCTAGGTATGCAGCAAGTAAAATATGACTATATATGTCTACAAACGCGCTATAGATCTCAGTGGTGTTGTTTTTTTACCCTCATTTAACTAAAACCTTGATAATTTCCCTTGTCTTGTTACGACTAGACTACTGTAATATTGTGCTTGCAGGAGTCTCGAGTAAATACATTTCGCGGCTGAAAGTAGTACAGAATAATGAAGCACGCCGTTATCTTTAATTTAAAAAAGAAAAAGTGCGTTGTTACTTACGACGCGTCGTAACAATGTGAGAAGAAGACTTACGACGAGTCGTAAGCTACCGCGACGTTGTACTTACGGCCGTAGAAATACCTGAAATCAGTCGCTGGCACTATAGATTAAACCAAATCAACCTATTGACAGTTTTAAGTTAATAAAGGTACCTACCACGCTGCCATGCCAATAATTCCTGGAAACCCAACCCATGACATTAATTTGGTATAGAATAATAGTTATTATTATTATTAACTTTTAAATTTTTTTTAGTTCCAAAAACGTTTAAAGGGGTTTCTTCCAAAAACGTGTAAACCTGTTTGCGCAGGTCCTTATTGTTAAAGGAATTTCCCAATAAAAAAAAACAAAAACAAACCACAACACAAAACAAAAAGCAGCCTACTGAATAATGTCGTCTAGCTGTTGCGTTCAAGAGAATATTAATTATGACGTTTTGCTTTGTTGACATTAACAGCCACAGTGCCGTTTGTTTCATCGCATTTTAGATTGAAGTTAGATTCTTCAACTAATATAACATTGTTGGTAAGCTTCCTTCATGTTTAGACCATCTATTGGAAAGCGAAGCTAAAGATATATTAATACTTCTCTAGTTCTAGATCTAGATCTAATTATGGATCACCATTTGGCCCTATCTATAGTATCTAAATCGAAATCTAAAGGTAGTAAAGCGGTCCTTTTTTCTTTTTTTTTCTACCTTCCTTTCGTTCTTTCTTTTTGTGTGTGTGTGTGTGTGTGTGTTTTTTTTTTTTGCAACACAAAAATCATAATTATCGTTTGATTTGCATTTCCGTTTCTAATTTTGACCTATATTTCAAAACAATTATGTCTAAAACTAAAACAACAACATAAACAACAACAATAACAACAAAAAATAAATGTTGCCTAAAACTGCGTTTCCATCAAGTTTACATGACAAGTGTCACATGTCATGCATGACACGTGATCCGTGACATTAGGGGTTTTGAGTGGATTTCACATCAACCTTGTCACATGTCATTTGTCCTGTGTTTGCCATGGGTGACGTTTTCAACTCGTCTGGTGAGGAAATAATTCTTGCTCTTTGTCTGTTGTACCGGCGGGCTAGGAAGAGAAACTGCATCAGACGCTCACTATGGTGCAAAGACCATTACTTATTATTCAATTATACTAGAATGTTATATGACACATACGCAGGGTTGAAACAATTAGTGTTGCCTGTTGGTTTTTATACTTAAAGTCTTCATTTTTGGGGTCCCACAGAAGTGGGGTCTTTTACACAAGGCATATCAGATTGTGCTTAGAGTCTTTTATGTTTAGAAGAAGCGTAAATAACTAATTTAAGATGATCAAAGCGAGGCTCTTTTTACATTTGATACGAATACGTACAGCTACCATAAGGGAAAGCAAAAGCTGTAGAGAACCCAGGGCAAGCCCCAGATCGGACAGACATGAAACATGACACGGTAAAAAAAAATGAACTTGTTCATTCTTTAAAAAAAATTCATTTCACGCGCGAAACGTGAAACGTGAACATTGACATTGATGGAAACGGTTCCTATCAACAGCATTATGTTTCTATTATTTGTCAACTTGGTGGAAGCCCAGCCTAATTTAGGTTTATCCTCCTTATAATTTCGTTCGTTCAACTTGCTTAAAAAACAAACAACAAACGAATCTTAATATTCAAAATAAACATTTAAGACACAATTTACAATGGGACTATTTTAATTGTGTAAGTTGCCTTTTTTATTTCTACTAATTCTAGTATCGCTTTAACAAAGTCTCTCTCTCTCTCTCTCTCTCTCTCTCTCTCTCTCCCTCTCTCTCTCCCGCTCGCTCTATCTTCTATCCTTTCCTCGCTTTCCCTCTTTTTACATCTTCAACTCTGTCTCTCTCTCTCTCTCTCTCTCTCTCTCTCTCTCTCTCTGTCCCCCTCCCTCCCTTCCTTTCTCTCTCTTGCTCTTTTTATCAATCATTCTCTCCCCAATTCCATCTTTCCCTTCTCTCTTTCTCCTACTCTCCCTTTCTCCCTCCCACGCACTTTCTGTCTGTCTCTCTAACCTGCCTTCTCTCTCTCTCTCTCTCTCTCTCTCTCTCTCTCTCTCTCTCTCTTTTTCTCTCCCTCCCTCTCTACAGCATAGACCAAGACTGTTCACGTTCGAGGGCAAACCTGAAGAGAGAGTCCCCAGCGCCAGGCCTTTCCTCACCATTATGTTATTATTGGCATCCTCCCCGACAGCGTTAACAGCTTTTAGCATCTTTTTTACCCTATTAGGTAAGCTTTGACTCTGCCTTCAGATTATGAGACAGAGCATCTGTACATCATGTTTAGAACAGTTGTTGATCAACTTGATATAATCGTTCAGCAACACACACTGTCTCAGCTTTGAGCTGTAAAAATTACCTACCTGTAAAAGAAAACTAATGTCCAACTAGAACTAGTAGAAGTCTGAAAATCTGAAAGATAGCCTTTGGGTAAAGGAAACCGCCCTATAAAGTTGGACCAGGACTAGGAACCATTCTAATTATACAAGTCAGGGTTTTAAGCTTTTGGCATAGTTGTACTATTTTATCTTGTAGTGAAAGTACACAAAATATAACTGACGTGGCATAAAACATCACCATGTTAACGGTAATATTATCTTGTTTGAATCCATGAATCTAAATCATAAACTGAGTAAATCATAAACTGGGTAAACATACTTATATTTTATATTTTATGAACTTTCATTTTTGTATGTGGAAAATCCATCGTTTTACATGGAACTAAACGCATCAAGCAATCATAACTTTCCTGGCCAGTGTGAATATGAATGATGATCCTATTATGGGTTTGTTTGCCAAATCATAATTATTCTTAAAACTATAAAAGGCACCAACTTAAGAACTTAAACCAGTCTTTATATGTACATTAAATACTTGCTTGTTTTATATATAACATGTTAAATTGAAATAGGGTTATGGACATATTTTTAAAGTCTGCAAAGAGTGCAAATTTAAAGGAACAAGTAACAACTATGTGCCATCTTTCCACTGCAAGCAATACAAAAATGATACGTGAGAAATAATTCATAGATATATCGTGTATTGAAGCACCACCAAAATGGATAAAAATTTAGACACTGAGTTTTAACTAGCGGCTTCGGTAATTTGTATGAACTACCTCCGATTATAAAATTTAATGTTAATGCATTTCATTGGTTGGCCCTCGCCCTGAACCAGTGTCTGCCTCTGGTCAGGATGTCCGTACAAAAGAGACGGTCTATGTCCGCCTGGACAAGCTGATCGCGGTGGTGAAGCATGACTACTGGGTGCGCGCCTCCTTGAGGTCAGTAACTGGACACACCAACAGGGTGTGCTTACTGGAAATTAAAAGGAGGTCTACATACTGGACATTACAAACAAGGTTTATATACTGGGCATCACCAACTAGGTCTACCTACGGGACATTAACAACGAGATATACTATAATTAAGGGGGCGAGTTTAATTGGTTGATATGGTTTCCTATATCGATACCTCGGTGTAAGACTCCGACATACGCCAAATTTTCGAAATTCGTTTTTTTTCATAAAATCGTCTCCCAAGTCTTTGCACACCATGTGTCAAAAGATGGGCTCTGTACGATTACTAGTTCTTAAGTTAACACATTCCGCCACGCGTATCTTTCGAAAACTGAGGAGAGTATTCCACTAAGATATTGACCGCCATCCCCACTTATTTGCATCAGGATAACCTGTTGTTTTAACAGTGATTTAACCCTTGTTACCATTATCTGGCACCTGTTATCTAAATAGCTAATTAAATTTAAACCCCCTTGTTTTCATTATCTGATGTGAAAAGTTACCAAATCAGTTTTCGTAATCTGGATAAGCTTTTATTTAAATACACATGTAATCAGTTAACTCCCCTCTTTTCATCATGAGGATAACCTGTTAAACAATATTTTTTCTCATTATCTGTGTGACCGTGTGGACCTTAGGGGTTGTTTGTTTGATAAACAGTGCTTGATCGTTAGTTTAAATAAAAACTAGGAACAAAAAAAAATACGTAACTAAATAAAAACAAGTAAAGCACACAGATAAGGTTGAGTAGAATGGATTGTGGCACAAGACCATGAATAGATTTATTACGGAATTGTCTTTGATATTATTGAAACCATAAAGTTTACTATTGAGTAAAGATCGATATATAATCAAACAGGTTTTCACTCAAATTTGTGGTACTCTCTCGAAGTTACATAATTCAATTAGTCAATAGCGACAATAGACAGTTTTCGCACAAAGCGTTGAACTCTGAAGTACAATAGCAATCGAACTTTAAAGCCAAAACAACTATTAGCCTACAGCGTTCACTCAGAACTATATATTTAATTAAATTGCTTTATTACAAAGTTTCACTTTTTGTCTATCGTCTCAATAAGTCTTAGAATCGTTACTTACACTAACTTTAAGTTTGAATAGAAAATTACTATCTAACTAGAATGGAATTAGAGTTATTATTTTTAGAATCACACAGGATCTCAACTTCTGTTATTAAACCAGAAGGTTCGTTAACTTAGAACTAAGAACTCCACTTCTATTACACAACCAGAAAGGACTTAGAACTAGAATTAGAATTAGAACTGAAAATACAAAACTGAACTGAAACTAAGATCAGAACTAAAAGCAAAACTAAACTGAGAGTAAAAGACACTAAAACCCAACTAGAAATCAGAACTAAAAGTAAAACTAAACTGAAATCAGATCTAAAACTAGAAGTAAAACTAGAATCAAAACTACAGTACAACTAAACTGAAATCCGAGCTAAAACTAGAACCCAACCAGGAGGTATATTAAACCTGCCCTTGCTCTTCAAGCGAAATTTCACAACTTAATCAAGTTCAATCTTCAAAATCAATCACGGCGTATACATCCAATTGTGAAGTTGTAAACTTACAATAATCCAGTTCCCAGTGACGGGTATGACTGAATAAAGTACTAATATAAAAAGATACTACCGTGGAACAAACTGGCAGGGCTTCCGCTGGACGGAGAAAACTTTTTATCTTGTATAGTAAAATCATTGGTTTATAAGGCCCACAGCCAGTCGGCAAGTTCCCTGCACAAAGTAGTTCCCTGGCTAACGGAGAAATCCCCAAGTCAAAGAGTCTGGAAACCCAGGTCCGACCAGAGTGATCGTAGGCTGGGTCGAACACCTGGATAGAGCACTCGGGAGATGCATCTTTCCTGGGGAATTAAATTTTTCCCACACCGACCGACATTAAACGGTCGAAATCTGGGGAAATGACCACGATCAAAGTAGTCAATTTCCCTGTTCCTAAAAACATTAAAGAAAACGTAATCTGACCACCGCCTCAAACGTGTGTCCGTGAGGGTATGAAAAGGCCTACCAAGAAGTAAGGAATATAAAAAAGAAAAGACCAAGAATAGGGTATAATTATTGTAAAGAGGACTAGACCGATTCAATCTTCTAAAAACAATCGACTCACTAGATCATTTTCAAAATCTAAACCAAATGAAATCAAATCAATCTCCAGATGACGGGTATCCGCTAAATCCAATAAACTCACGCCATTAATGTGCTGCATCTTCTATACCAGGTTGTCCGAAAGTGCCACTGCCGTTTATAAAGTCAAATTCTTTTTCGATGGTCTAAGCAAGGTAAGTGCCCATACTCTCTTAGTCAACGGTGCTATGGGCTACTCCATTTTAGATATAAGGCCGAGTGTATTGGGTTTTTTTGGAGTCTGTGCAATATTTTGACGTAGCACAGAGCTTGCAGCGGAAGGAGGAGGAAGACCGAAGAGCAGCAGGAGTAGAAAAAAAAGATTTTTCATCATTTTATCTTCAAAATCTGAACAGAACCTGTCAAACTAACCGCCATCCCCACTTATTTGCATCAGGATAACCTGTTGTTTTAACAGTGATTTAACCCTTGTTATCATTATCTGGCACCTGTTGTCTAACTAGCTAATTAAATTTAAACCCCCTTGTTTTCATTATCTGATGTGAAAAGCTACCAAATCAGTTTTCGTTATCTGGATAAGCTTTTATTTAAATACACATGTAATCATTTAACTCCCCTCTTTTCATCATGAGGATAACCTGTTAAACAATATTTTTTTCATTATCTGTGTGACCGTGTGGACCTTAGGGGTTGTTTGTTTGATAAACAGTGCTTGATCGTTAGTTTAAATAAAAACTAGGAACAAAAAAAAATACGTAACTAAATAAAAACAAGTAAAGCACACAGATAAGGTTGAGTAGAATGGACTGTGGCACAAGACCACGAACAGATTTATTACGGAATTGTCTGTGAGATTATTGAAACCACAAAGATTACTATGGAGTAAAGAACGATATATAATCAAACAGGGTCGCACTCAAATTGGTGGTACTCTCTCGAAGTTACACAAGTCAATTAGTCAATAGCGACAATAGACAGTTTTCGCACAAAGCGTTGAACTCTGAAGTACAATAGCAATCGAACTTTAAAGCCAAAACAACTATTAGCCTACAGCGTTCACGCAGAACTAGATATAGAATCAAATGGCTTAAGTACAAAGTTTCACTTCTAGTCTATCGACTCAATAAGTCTTAGAACGTTACTTACACTAACTTCAAGTTAGAATAGAAAATTACTATCGAACTAGAATGGAACAGAGTTAAAATTCATAGAACCACACAGGAACTCAACTTCTGTTATGAAACCAGAAGGTACGTTAACTTAGAACTAAGAACTCCACTTCTAGTACACAACCAGAAAGGACTTAGAACTAGAATTAGAGTTAGAACTGAAAATACAAAACTGAACTGAAACTAAGATCAGAACTAAAAGCAAAACTAAACTGAGAGTAAGACACTAAAACCCAACTAGAAATCAGAACTGAAAGTAAAACTAACCTGAAATCAGATCTAAAACTAGAAGTAAAACTAGAATCAAAACTACAGTACAACTAAACTGAAATCCGAGCTAAAACTAGAACCCAACCAGGAGGTACATGAAACCTGCCCTTGCTCCCAAGCGAAATCACAACATCAAGTTCAATCTTCAAAATCAAGCACGGCGTAAACATCCAATGGTGAAGTGGTAAACGTACAATAATCCAGTTCCCAGTGACGGGTACGACTGAATAAAGTACTAAAATAAAAAGATACAACCGTGGAACAAACTGGCAGGGCTTCCGCTGGACGGAGAAAACAATGAATCTTGTATAGCAAAATCATGGGTTTATAAGGCCCACAGCCAGTCGGCAAGTTCCCTGCACAAAGGAGTTCCCTGGCTAACGGAGAAATCCCCAAGTCAAAGAGTCTGGAAACCCAGGGCGACCAAACAGAGTGAACGAAGACTGGATCGAACAAATGGAAAGAGCACTCGGGAGAAGAAACTATCCAGGGGAAAGAAAAATACCCAAACCGACCAACATTAAACGGCCGAAATCTGGGGAAATGACCACGATCAAAGTAGTCAATTTCCCTGTTCCTAAAAACATTAAAGAAAACGTAATCTGACCACCGCCTCAAACTAGAACCTGTCAATGTAAACTAAAAGAGGCGTGGCCAAACTACGCGTCTAAGGATCCCAAACCTTAGACTCAATCTGAGTAGAGATCCAGAGAACAAAATAGCCAATAAAATCAAAGCATAAGTCCACTCGTACATGTACATGGCGACTGAACAAAAACTGGATACATACGTGTAGCAATTAAACTCATACGCAAGTATACACACACACACACACACACACAAGTGTAGTGCCTAAAACACACAGCTAAAATACAAAGACCCACAAGGGTTACAAGCCAGCAATAAATTCAACAAATCTATACCA
>RQTK01001727.1:31863-48754 GCA_003991915.1 Elysia chlorotica
GGGGTTGAGAGGTGTGAGTTCGACTAGAGAGGCAGGGTTTATTAGGCTTGATGTGTGTTACATATACACACACACACACATATTATATGTTCACTTACACATGATTAAAGATGTAAATGAAGTTTTGTCAAAGACATTTTTATGAATAGAATAATCAACGAAATCTAAATTTAACCTTAAAATTGTAAGATGAAAGCATAGGGTTGTTATGTATAAGGTTTAAGCTTAGTAAATTTATATCTGATAAAAGAAATATGTGTATAAAGTGTATATTGGAGTATAGTTATAAATAAAATAAAAAGACTAGAGGGTTCAGCTGACTTTTATAGAACTTGTAACACACCGTAATTAACAGTGCGATTTAACCCGATATCCTTTGACTATTCATACTTCTAACGTCGTTCTTAATTATGGGCGAGCCAGTTAGAGGCTTCCAGTATGCTCCTTTAAAAAGTCCGTAGCAGTCCAAAAATTGTGCTCTGAAATTATTTACAGTTTTTTAGTTTGCCAACCTGAGATTCCATGAGGGAAAAAAGAAATCCAGATTTTGGCAGTACAACAACAGTATTTTGGTATGTTCGTACAGTACTAATATTTTTCTTCCTCACTGAATCACCAGATACAAGGAAGTTAAAAATTTGGACAATGCAAGTACACTTATAAGAATTGAATGTTTACACGAAAAACCTGTTCGTTAAAGGACTTAAAAAAAAATTATGTTTATATGTTTTAACGTGTAATAATTTTATTTTAGTAATAGTATTTTGCTTTAATCAAATAAAACTTATTGTGAAGGCAATAAGCCTTATTTTTTAAAAACCATAAAGCTAAAGAAAAATGTTTGCCATATTCTCATTTTAAGAAAAAAAAATTCCAAGTAATTGTTTGATCACCAGCAAACATTGTCTCTAAGTATGTAGAATTAGGAGAGCATTAACATTTGTCGATACTCCATCTCGCTTTCGTTTACCATACTTATTATTGCCATTATTTTAAATAAATACCCTCAATTATAATCTTTATATAATACATTAAGTGTCAAACAAAATCAGAAAGACAATTTTTTCATATATGCTGTGCCCATTTCATCTACAATTGTAAACTAATTGAATATAATCTTTATTCGTTTAATATTTAGGCCCTAATTTAAATCTTCTTTGTAGCTTCCGTGGTCAAAAGGGGAATATGAAATAGGTAAGCATTTCTTGTAAAAAAAATTGTATTTACAAACGCCAACAAAAGAAATAACAAAAAAACATTTCCACCTAAATGCAAAAACAAAACAAAACAAACAACAAACAAAACAAAAACTAAAACAAGTAGAGGTATTGAAGGCCCTTTTACTAAGAGCGTAGTAGTAGTAGTAGTAGTAGTAGTAGTAGTAGTAGTAGTAGTAGTAGTAGTAGTAGTAGTAGTAGTAGTAGTAGTAGTAGTAGTAGTAGTAGTATAGTGGGCGATGGGTGCCGAGTAGAAGGTGCGGGTTCGATCCCCGTCCGTGTCATTTGTCTAAAAATGTGTCTTTGTCTACTTGTCTTATCTGTTGGTCTAAGCTAGACCTAGGTTTGTGGCTGTCCCTTTCTAACCTATTTTCACCTTATTCCCTCAGTCGCTCGCATCATTATTTGGTCCCTAGGTCTAGCTCCGTCTGTTAAAGCCTCTATAGTTGTTGGCCTGCTTCTCTGTATCATAATTCAAGTAGTAGTAGTAGTAGTAGTAGCAATAGTAGTAGTAGTAGTAGTAGTAGTAGTAGTAGTAGTAGTAGTAGTAGTAGTAGTAGTAGTAGTAGTAGTAGTAGTAGTAGTAGTAGTAGCAATGTTTTTGATTGGTGATAGCCGATGGGATTTTTTTAAAGAGCGGTGACAGTAATAATGATTCTACTCTGTGACATTAGTTGTAGGAATAGTGTTCGGAATTCATCATTAGGGATGATAAGGAATAGATTTATATTACAGTATCAAAGTTTAATTCGGTGGTGTAAAATGTTTATAACTAGTTTTTATTTTAACTGTACTTATTTTTTTTAGACAATTTCTATATTTATACCATGTTGTTTTTATCACCAATAGAACGCCTTTGTTTGCCATTCTTTAGTCAGACCCACTGTGCCTCCTCAAAAACCTACACCCCCGACCAATGGCGGAGGCAAACGTCGAGAAAGGACAGTGCGTAGAAATGATCCCGGAGCGAGTACAAGTAGCACTACCACTCAAACTGCAATCTCAGCTACAGTCACAACTGCACCCACAATCACCACTACATTCAAACCCAGAACAACGATTGTCCCTGAATTGGAATACGAGACAGAGAAGGAATCGGTTGACGATCTCATCGACACGGTGGAAATATTGCCTCTCAGTGAGCAGTTTATCCATACATATTGTTACAAGTTACTATTAATAGTAGCAGAGCGGAGGTGCCGTTGGTGGAATGGTTAGGACGTTACGCCCACCATTATGCAGAAGATGGGTTCGATCCCTAGCGTGGAAGAAAAACTCCATGGGCTCTCTCAGTCTTTGTGCCAAGCCAGCACGGACCATATAGCTGAGGCTCATGAGTCGCGGCGAGGAAAGTAATGGCAACCTACATCAGAAACATTTACCAGACATCTCCATCAATGAACCTATTCGCTTTCAATTCGCTGTTTTATGTCACATTATGACGTTTTAATGTTCATTTCTGGCAATTCTGTGCTTAGTTCTCACTACAAATGGTTGATGCAGTACCGAATAAAATCTGCGACGTTGCTTAACCAGTTTGTCATTCTTTCCCAGGGTCATTTTTACCGTATATCTTTCCTTCTATTGTCTTTGTTTGATTGCTTGTTTTAGGCTTGCTTGTCCTCTGATGTGACCAAAATAGTTTGCTTATCAATATCATTTTTTTACCAATGGTGTTTATTTCGGTTAAATAATTTCCATCCATCTCACTGCTGCATTTGATAACGCGGCATATACTTGTGTGTGTCCACATTTCAAAGACCCTCAATTTTCTTTATGTTGTCAGGGTCCACGTTTCTCAACTATAGAGGGAAGTTGGCGACATACAACATTAATTTTCGATAAGCGTAGCTTGATGACAGAATTGTCAGGTCAGGGCACGAGCAGTGCCATCATTTCACTGAACTCTATTCATTCTAATATGTGATAGGATCTCCTTTTTCACAGTGACCTCCCTCAACAACAATTGCTCATAAAATATTTGCATGCACGCAGTAACATCATGACCTCAATTGTAATTTGTATGTCCTGTCTCCGTTGTAAAATAGTCTAAGCCTTTGAAATTTCAATTAATAGAATAGGGCAACAACTGGGGTCTAAACCTTTAAAATTTCAATAACAGAATAGAGCAACGACTGGGGTGACGAATAATGTTTGTTTACAGTTGTATTGTTTTTATTTTCTTCTGATAACGCCATTGTGTTTGCCCTAGAGCCACCAGACGCACACCTGGAGACTTACATCTCCACGACCGACCAGGCCTTGACCGGCTCGTTTCTGATCCTGTGTTCCGTCCCCAAAGGCTTCATGGGCCAGCCAGAAGTGAACATGAGCATCTGGGCAAGTGGTTTTCCTTCTTTACATTTCATTTCTCTTAAAAAGAATTCAAAATATATTACAAGTAAAACCTCACAAATTTAAACACTACTCAGAACTCCATTAACAGTTTCACTATCGAAGTTTTTCTTCTCCCCACCTTTGTAAGAGATAGTCCACGCTATACGGACAAAAAAGGGAGAGGAGGGCGCAGTTAGCCCAGTCTGTGGAACGGAGCGGCTTCATATTAAACGTCCCTGGTTCGATTGTCCGATCAAGCAGCCTATTTTCCCGCTGTTTTCTGCATTGTCAGTGTAATTTTGATCAGCTTAATCATGAGTGCCTTGCTCTTGGGAACATAGAAGGCGTTAAATTAGAAGATTGCTCATAGTGGACCCCCCCCCCCCCCTTTCGCCTCATCCTGTCTAATGGGTAGTGGTCACTAGTACATATGCCTGGGATACTAAACTCCCTACACCAGAACGTGTCATGTAATAGGATGTGATTTTGAACTTTGGACAGTCATATCAGAGACACAATCTAAATCTACAGTCTCTGGTGTAGCCTAGTTACGAACGCTAAACACTCAATGTGTTCCAGAAGCTAAGTTTCAAAGTTATTAAATTATATTTATAGTTTCACATACTGGAACCTTTTGGAATCAGTTACTCTATATTATATTATTAATGCATGTGTTACTGTATAAATTGTTACTAATCATGCATTGCTGCCGAAACAACACATAATCATGAATCGTTGTCTTGGTCGTGTGGCCAATAATAAAGCCATAAAAGGTTGGTGTCACAAAATTACATGGTCTCTGAGTATGATAATAAATTATGTGAACTGTGACTTGATTCTAGTATCTAATAACAAGTTTCCGTCAACCTCAAGATAACGCACAGCTTATAATGAGCAACAATTTTTTCACCTTCTCAGTTCTTGTGTCCCTAAAATACATAAACAATTAATTTTGATATTTGGAAATATTGGTCTTGTCGGCTGTAGGCATGGTGAAGATATATATCAAAGGGACGCGGTGGCCCTAGGGGGAGAGCATTGGCACAAAAAAGGAGGAGGTTCGCCGTTTGAGTCCCAATCTGGCGGATGCGTTTTCACATAACAAGCAAATAATTATTTTCTTAAATCTACTCTACTTTTAGCCACAAAAGAATGCATAGATTGGCTTTACAAAGTTCAAAGTTACCAAAACCTAGTTCTATGATCGACGCATCTCCTCTTTCAGCCCTCGTACTATTTTATAGTTAGCTGCCTTAGAGGGTCACGATTTTTTACTAAGTTTATTTAAAAATATTCTCTCACAACTAAACGATAACGAGGCTTTATTGGACCCATTCCTTTTAATAAAATTATCACAGAGGGAGGAAAAAGGCCGGGAGAGAAAATTGTTGACGACTAAACAAGGAACGAGGAACTTGCGGTACAATCCCCTGTTCACTAAAGGCATGCAGTACAGCTGCAGGTAAGATTCTATGTTGTCCGGTTAAAAAAAAATACCAAATTTTTGATAGAGCAGATCCACGGTAAAGGTTATTTTCCCAGAACCGGTAATATTCATTATCAATAGTTCATTATAATAGTTATCTCAGTGCTTCTAAGGAAATTTTCGGCCGTCCGTTCTTTTGTGTCTTATTCTAAGAAAAACCTTTCGCAGAGATTTGGAGATTTCAAACTACATTTTTTGAAACAGAAAATGATAGGGATGTCATAAAGCTTTGATGGTTTGATTGAATGCGACGATTTAATCAACATTCTAACAAAGACATTGACGCAACCATAATCTCCACTTCTTCTTATGTATGGGGAATTCACAACCCTTTGACTTCCTACAAAAAGATGTCTGTCTGTCAGACCATCATGTTATACTATCCGAATTAAACACTGAAAATCGCAAGATAGAGAGAAGACCGCCATTCTTCAGAAATATGAAGAAAATCAACACCATTGACTTGAAAGGAAAACTTACAGATAGCATCATAGGCTACTAAAGATCCACAGAATATAAAACTATGCCTGTTTTGCTGGGGTTTTTTGTTTTCTGTTTTTTTTTGTGTGTGTTGCTTTCTCACCTGGTCCACCACGGGGCAATCGCGAAAAACAAGAATGGCAATACGCACTTCACTGCCAACTAAGAGGCAAGAAAGGCACAGCGCCGCTGGAAAAAATCTGGATGCAACGTCCATGAAATATACAATTATAAATTACAACAAACGCATACTTATAATGTAATCAAGAATGCAAAATCGCCACAACTAACTAAACAATAAGATTGTTGAAATTGGATCTAATAAAGATATGTTCAAAATATATAGTACGTCGGTGAACAAATACAATAATCAAATTCTTACCAAATATGCTGGCTGTTGTGTGATTTCAAACTCCTAACTCAATCTAGATCTTTCAAGACTGTCTCTATGCGCTTGAAAAGAGCTAGATTTATGTTGATGATGCGATCAGAATAATTATTCTGGACAACGCAGAAAATAAGACGATTCGCTCATAACGTTGTGAAACGATTTAAATGATTAAAATACGGATAGTTTCTGGAGATATGTTTGATAAGACGTGTAGATAAAGATTTATACCACGTGTTTTTTTTATTTACTTTATTGACACTGTCGTAAGACAACAAAATAATTGTCAGGCAAAAGTGTCCAATACGAAGAGCAATACAATTCCATTACGGTCGTAAAAAAAAAGAACACGAGATTAATCCATAAAATTAAAAAGATGTTTGGACTGTCACAGTGAAGATCAGCAAACAATAGACGACTGCTTTCGTTTCAGATGGAAAAAAAAATTACCGATTCAAGGATGAAAGCACGACGACAAACGAGGCATATTTTTCTTTCTTGTTTCATATTAAACCTTTAATCGTTTACATAACTTATGACAATCTGAAAGAAGTGTTAAATAGTAAATGATCTAAAGGATGTGGTTTTATTAACTCTTACTTGGTTTGCGGAGAGCAGCAGAGCAGCACACTGTTTCAAGTTTCAGCATCGCAGTGCCGAGTACCGACCCTTTCCACCAAGGTGGACTTATTTGAATTGCCCAACATCCTTGCAGTATTCCCAATGGTATAATTGCTTCCGTGGGTACACGTGTACCCACCAAAGCGCTTGCTTCGGTAGGTACACGTGCGTAACACGTCATCAAAACTCTCGTTGTTACTATTTCAAGCAATCCAATCACAAAAAATGTTTTTTTTTTTTTTTTAAGACTCTGTAGGGCTGCATGCGCTATTCTACCTTCTTTCTCGGGCCTTATTTCTTTTCTATTGGTTATTTCTTTCCGATCTTGAATGCCTGAATGGTTCAACAATAACATGGCAACCTTCTGCTCGACTTGGCTAATTTTTCTGATTTATTGAACCAAACCCTTTTATATTTCTTGAAGTAATAACTTAGGCTTTGTACAAAACTCTGAGCAAAAAAGGCAAAACAAAAGAAAAACAAAAAACTCTTAGCCTCGACATTGATTTAAGCAAATACCTGGTTGTAAATGTAAGTTTAATTTAAACATGTACACATAGGCTCCCCATTAATATGCGGTACAATCATATTTATTATTTGTAGGCCTAAACTAAAAGTTAACAAACCCTATGAATTAAATATACTTTAGCATTAGTGCAAACAGGTAAATCTGATCATCAGCGCCAATAATCGTACCGGCTAAACGCCCCAAGCTTGTCACCTGTTTAGGCAAGCCCTTCTGTAGATTTAATCCACAGGCTAAGTTTAGTATACCTACCGAAGCATGCGCTTCCGTAGGTATACGTGTACCCACCGAATCAAGCGCTTCTGTGGGTACACGTGTACATAAGGAAGCACTACCATTCCTAATACGTACATAATACAAACATTGGACTTTGACTCTAACGTTTTCCATGTTTTTATAATAATCCAAGTGGGGCAAGCCCGACTTGGCTAATTTTTCTGATTTATTGAACCAAACCCTTTTATATTTCTTGAAGTAATAACTTAGGCTTTGAACAAAACTCTGAGCAAAAAAAAAAAAGCAAAACAAAAGAAAAACAAAAAACTCTTGGTCTCGACATTGATTTAAGCAAATACCTGGTTGTAAGTTTAATTTAAACATGTAACAAACACATAGGCTCCCCATTAATATGCGGTACAATCATATTTATTATTTGTAACCTAAAAGTTAACAAACCCTATGAATTAAATATACTTTAGCATTAGTGCAAACAGGTAATACAAAATTTACAATAATTATGACTGAAGATTGCGTTTGTGAGATAACCCACAGAGGGATGGGCCAATGCGGTGGCACTTTCAGGCATCTGACTGGGAAAATTTAGGTTGCCGTCTATCCACAGTTCACAGTTTCACAGACATAAAGTATAACCAGTGTAAGCTACCCTAGGCTCTCTGGTTCAACCGCTCCTTTAGCCTCAGCCCCACCTCCTCACACAGATTCACTTATTATTATTATTATTATTATTATTATTATTATTATTATTATTAATAATAATAATAATAATAATAATAATAATAATAATAATAATAATAATTTTTTAATCTTTTTTTTCTAGGGTGTGTCATTGTTGCATTGATAAGTTGTAGTCTGTTACACAGCATTGTCACTTGTCATTAATTTTTTTTTGTCGGTATTGTCAGATACTGCTCAAGAAAACTGTTATTTTTTGGCTTTTTTCATTGTCAAATAACTAGACCTAGAATCTACTTACTTGCACTGGCTGTATTAAAAACGTACCGTAACAGGAATTTAACGCCGTGTTCGGATTTAAATAGGAGAGGCATTGACAAGTTTTCAACTTAAAAGTCTTATCGAGCCGAGTTCCTATATAAAAAAACATAAAGATCAACACCGCCCTCACAAATATGTAAGAAACATCATTATCATGATCATTTTTATTAGGCCTATTATTGTTATTATTATTATTATTATTATTATTATTATTATTATTATTATTATTGTTGTTGTTGTTGTTGTTGTTGTTGTTGTTGTTGTTGTTGTTGTTGTTGTTGTTGTTATTATTATTATTATTATAATTAACGGTGTTGTTGTTGCAGAAAGTGATTGCAATCTTTTAGTGTAAGCTTCTATTATTACTTTTGTTCTGTAATTGAATTGCGGAATTAGATATTGATTTATACTAGCCTAATACTTTCTTTTTATAGTGCAACTGTCACTTTGTCTGACCTTTTAAGAGACGAACCGCCACTGGGTGCCAGACTGGGCCACAGAGCGATACTGCGTTGGCACACAGTTTTTATAGTGTTCACTTGCGCAATGAAACTATGCATCAATGCCAGCAATGATAATATAGAAGTGTTTTATGATGACGTGTTAAACAAGGCAAAGTCACGATTCCCTGATTTTAATGCTTTAACTTGAGCAGCAAGAGTAGACGATAAATTGATAACTCATGGACTTGGCATCATTAACGAACGAGAACATGTGGTAAAATGGTATCAGGCCAACCTTGTTATTGATATTTTTGGTTTCAGCAACCATAAAAAGTTGACAAGTACATTATCTTTGAATCGTTTCGATGGCTAAGCAATCGAAAAATTTGTTTGGCTACCGGGGTCTTCCAGGGTTAAATATTTAATTGGAATGTTAACTAGTTAAACTACTGATGTCTAAATGGGTTCATAAACATTTGACACAAAGGGTGTAATAAAAAAAAAATTCTTGATTTGTAGAAAAATTCAGTTAGTGGACCTGCGATGCCATAATCATTGTATTATTTATCTCTCTCTCTCTCTCGCGGTGTCCTGCCATAGACTAGTTCTTGAATTTGTACCTAAAAATAGCAGGCCAGACAAGTCAGTTACAGAAACTACAGATGATAACACACGGGGCTGCCTTGCGCCCTTGCTCAACTACAGATCAGACACAGAGCTATAGGCCTACCATTACTGACCTAATAATTATAATAACAAAATCTTGAAATGTAATTTTTGAGTGTGAAAACTTTCCCCCTTTTTTTTCAACAAACCGCTTCCAGTCTTCAAGGTAGTGCGCTCCAATGCCTGGGACAGAATGAGCCACCGAGGAGAATTGCTACAGCTAAAGCAACAGGTAATGCGCTGCTGTTGCTACTGCTACTACTACCACGATCACTACTACTACTACTACTACTACTACTACTACTACTACTACTACTACTACTACTACTACTACTACTACTACTACTGCTAGTGCTACTACTTATTACTACGTCTACTTGTAGCCTACTACTGCTGCTGCTGAGTACACCCCAAGCCACTCCAAAACACCTTAGCTAGCTCCGACCCGTCCCGCCCCACTCCCTCCACAAAGCACTTCACGTTCATTTTTCAAAATAACCTACAAACAATATTCAGAGATCCATTTTTAGTGGTTTTTCGTTCCTCGAGATACAAAGGCTGTCGCACGACAGATAACAGATTTCGTTGACAGACCGACAATCTGTGTTTTCTGACGGGGAGGCAACACTTGATCTGTAATACTGATAGTCTGTGTTGGACGACCGCCATAGTTTTCCGGCTCTCGATCCAAACCCTTAGTCACATATTTCTCTAGAATGCCTTTATAACTATAAGTATAGAACCAAGTAGTATAATATGTCTCAGATAGTAATAAAATAAGGTCACAATAAAAATGATTTATGAAATGAGATAATTTTTTTTTAAATATTTGAAAATATAGTTATGCGCGTAACCACTGGGTACGTTTGAGTTTGACCTAGATAGCTGGTCAAACCGAACTCTAGCATCGCGTGTATGTGCGAAGAGCGATTCGACGCTGGCCGTTTACCTTGATCCTGGTATCACGTGCCCCGGCATCTGTGTTGCTTGGGTACTTTGTGAATACCGTCCGACGTTTTCCGGCTCTCGATCCAAACCCTTAGTCACATATTTCTCTAGAATGCCTTTATAACTATAAGTATAGAACCAAGTAGTATAATATGTCTCAGATAGTAATAAAATAAGGTCACAATAAAAATGATTTATGAAATGAGATAATTTTTTTAGATATTTGAAAATATAGTTATGCGCGTAACCACTGGGTACGTTTGAGGGTGTCAAAAAAAATTACCCAAACCGCTTCAACACATTCAAAATCAGTCCAACCCACCACTTCAACACATCCCAAAATAGTTTAAGATATTCTGTGCCCAAACCACTGCAACACATCCCAAACTAGTCTATGCCTAACCCATTCCAAACAATTTTAATCCTCCCTCCCTTACAAACATATACATGTACCCTCTTCCTCCAGAGCATGTGGACGCCTCAGAGAAGCGGGAGATCGACTGGTTCCTGGTGCTATACAGCGCAGAGATTTTCGCCGTGATCTACATTATACTGTGGACCATCTCGAACTTCTGCCAACATATGCGGCTGCTCATGTGGGGTCAGCGGATGCAACTCGAGAGGAAAGAGAGATACCTGAGGGAATGCACCATAGTGTTCCCTCGTGCACGTAAATCATGAGTCAATCGCCAGAAATACCTCAATAGGAATATATAATAGCAGTTAGTGTATGTAGGCTATATATTTTTTCTCATTAAATCATTAGGTGTAATTTCATATCGCTGATATATACATATATAAAATTATGTCTAATAATTTAATGAAAAGAATTAAAATGTAAAGCTAATAGTAATACATGTAGAAAAAAACGTAAGTGCAAGTGTTATTCTGAAACCATTGATTTTACCTAAATTCTTGAGGTGATCCTCCCTAATGATGGCCAAAACAGAACGATGTATACAGCCTCTAGTTAAAAGGTTGGCCAATAAAAGTGGAAAGCAACTCTCTGGGTTTAATGTCTCCTAGATTCCCGAATACTGTGACAGATTAAAACCAGTAAAATTATATTCTGCAATTTATTATACTTCTTGTAAAGGCACTGCATGTTTTAAGTCTAAAGTGTAACTATGCCATATGATATTACATGTATATCATAAGATCTACAGTGCGTGTCAGTAAAATACTAAGGAGTGCATATAAATTATAGAAAATCAATTCTGGAAAGAAAAAAAAATGTATTGTTAGTTGTAACAAAGATGAATCAAAATGGTTGTGATAGTAATGTTTTAAGTTTATAGTAATGAGAGTATACACGATTTTTTTCTTCTTCTGTGAAACCATACAACTATGCTTTATAAAAAAAAAGTTCTGGTCTGATAGAAGGACAAGTAGTGATATTAAAAATGTACATGTACAACATATACTTAGTTTTTCTTGGTCATGACCCAGTATTCGATGTATAACAATTTCAACTATACATATCAAGGTTGCATAATAACACAGACAATATGTGCAATACACCAGTTGCAAAAAAAACCCAACAAAAACAAAAAAAACAATGAAGGATTATTTCAGGTTATCTCTATAAATAAAGAAAATTCCACACATTCCAATAAAAATGTACGAATTCCAAAAATGTTTTTCAAATCTCAATTATAATTTATATACATGTAATGTACACATATTGGCTACAGGAGTACAGTTCAAGGTGTAAATCAAAAACTATTGTAGCGTTAAATTTTGTGGCATTGGAAAAATAAACAAAAACAAAATTCAATCTTTTGGTGGTGCTAATTTTTCATTACTTTCTTAAAGTGTCAATTATTTACTGATTTAATTTTTAGAAAACAATTATGTGCAAACAACATACGCTTTGATTTTTTAATATGTTTCAGAATTTTTAGAAAACAATTATGTGCAAACAACATACGCTTTGATTTTTTAATATGTTTCAGAAGTACATGTCCAAGCTTAAGTGTTAATCTGCCTTTAAGAACCATTCGTTTTTATTTTGTTTTTATTTTTGTCTCTTCCTGTTAAAAATTATACTCATACTTTGAAAACAAGTTATTCCAACCTGCAAAATGCAGTAATCAAAAGTACAAGAAAACAATAAAAACAAAAATAAAAATATAATTTATATGTATAATCTATATTCATATTTTCCTTCACTTATTTCTTTCACATAGAGCTAAATGATTAAAAAAGTCTTGAGAGCAGTGAGATTTGAAGAGGAAAGAGAACAAGATATATGTACATTGTGTAGGCCCTACTGTATAGTAGGCTATGTTTTATTCCAACTAACTAGAGTATTTTTCGATTGTTTTTCAAAGGTATTATAAGTTTGGGCTGAATTGAATTTATCTAAAACCTTATTTAAGTAATATACCTGTGGCCCAGGACTGGGGTTACAACACTGGTCCCACTAGGGACTACAGAGAGAATTCCCAGAGGGCCAGACAACATTAACAAAAAAAAGCAAAAGAAAACAAGCGGATAGAGTTTACAATGACCAACATTATACTTTATTAAATAAATAGTAAAAAAAAAAGAAAAGAAAAATGAAACAAAAAACTAACTACTAAAAAAAACACCAGATAATAAAACCCATCTAACATAACAACCATCGAACATAAAACCGCTAAGTAAAAACCACCCAGGAGAGCCACCGGAGTCAGAGTGGCCCATCCTGGAGAAGGGATCAAAGTGAACAACATTAATACAAAGGTAGAAATAAAAGCCATCATAATAACATACACTCAGCATTGGAAAAGGTCAAAATGCAGACTATTAGTTTTACAGTAACAGATTAAAATAGGGTGTACATACAACACCAAACGGAAGGGAACATTACATGCAATCATAATAGCACATGTAGGTCTACAGTACTAAATAACTATAGTTGCACCATTTCTATGTAATTTTCGGAAATCCCTCCCTGGACGCTGGAAAGACCAAGAAGCATTCTAGACCTGGCAGCTCTCGCGACTAGTATAATGCATTAACTGTCTTAGGACATCATGGGCACAACATCTTACCGTGCTGAGGACAAAACCCCTCCAGAGGTATAATTATAGAGAAAAGTTTGAACAAATCATAGACAATCATTCCGATCACTATCTACTTTTCACTGACGAGTCTAAAGATGAGACCTGTGTCGGAGCTGTCTGCCACTTATCCTTATGAGATAAATGCTGCGGGGTGAAGGCGAAGGCGTCCATGTTTACTGCTGAGGCAGTGGCCCTGTCCATGGCACTCGACACTGTCTCTACCTTAAGAAAAGACAAATTTTTAATCCTCTCTGACTCGCTCTCTCAGGTGAAAGCGGTGGGAAGGCAAACTCCAAAAATTCTAGGATTCTCAAAATACTAGAACAAATTCACCAAATACAGACAAATGGTAAGAAAATTGTTCTCTGCTTGAATCCCAGCCATGTCGGTATCGAAGGAAATGAAATGGCTGATGAGCTCGCCAAAATTGGGCTTGAACTTGAACCTACTCAGTTGCAAATACCAGCATCTGATGTTAAGCCAATAATACACACGTTTATAAGAGAAAACTGGAAGGCGCGATGGAACAATATGACAAACAACAAATTGCACTGTGTCCAACCATTTTAGGACACTGGCCAGAAATCTCTCAGGCAAGACGGCGAGACCAAGTAGTACTCGATCGAGTCCGACTTGGACATTCTCATCTTATTCATGCCTTTCTACTGAGAGGTGAAGAGCCTCCACTGTGTCATACCTGCACCTGTCAATTGGCCATTAGTCACGTTCGGGTTGATTGTCCGGTTTTTTACCGGGAAAGAAATTTATACCTGGCCTCCAAGCCTCTAGAGAGCATATTTACTCATGTTAGTCCTCAGCGCCTACTAAGGTAACTGAAGGACATTGGTGTTTATAATAAAATTTAACTGTGATAATCCTACACATGGATCTTTTAAACTACTGTACATACCCTTCACTTTTAACCAAACCGTTTAAGCACAATTTTTATGCTTTTACTACTCAAAGAGATAAGGAATCACTGTTGCTACTAGTATAATGCAATAACTGTCTTAGGAAATCATGGGCACAACATAGCCGTTACCGTGCTGACGTGTCGTAAAACAAACTCACTAACTCACTCACCCATAGACAAAGATTAAGAATAAGATGAAACATCCAGTTAGTGAGATTTGCCACCCACATCTAGCCTTCAACTTATGCAACCATACACCACAATGTACTCCATTCCTGCCCAGCACACTGCACCAATAGTCACACCGATAAAAACATTTACATTTTTGACTACAGGGCTCATGTCCATATCAAGACTCTTCCGCTGGTCTGACCGACACTGAGCCAACCCCATAGAATTAGAAAGAGGCCTGAAGATTACACAATTTCTCAACTAGATAATTTTATACCAACACGACCACTAGCCTCATCAGAGCCATAACCCATACAATGATACATGGTACATGTATTGGGCACATATCCTACTCTCACTACTGTAATAATGCCAAGTGCACTATCAGATGAAACATTCTTGTAATAATACATGGGAAGGGTTGCTGTGCTCGCACCTTCCAAATATTATTCCCCCTTCACTCCTGCCTGCATAATGAGATAAATTTGTAAGGTAGTTTTATTTGACAACAAAATCATGTTTCATCCAGTGCACTACAACCAAGCTCTCACAAAACCACCTGGTCTTAAGATCTCTATCACTATCAGTATAGATTGTAGACCTATTAGTAAATAAAGGAAGAGGAAAGATACATGAAAAGGTAAGAGCAGGACAACAACTAGTAAGGACCCAGTAAGGACCTAGTGAGGAAGAAAATATAAAAAGGAAGAACCGTCAATAATACACAGTCAGACACTGAGAACATGATTATGCATCTTTAAGTGCAATATCTTGGACATACAACATGGACGTATGCATAGAATCAACATATGCATTAATAAGCTAGTACGATGGACATAGCAAATAGAAATACATGTATATACTTTAAAATGTAGACTTAGAATTAGAATAATAAAGGAGAGAAAAATAAAGTAATAGAATTGGAATTTAACAGAAAAGGAGAGGTCAATGAGGAAGACGTAGATATCTCTATAGGACAAGAACAAAAGAAAAAGAGAGTACTGCTAAATCAAGTCCTTGCGTCAGTACCTGGACTCACCAGATATACAATCCCGCAGTCATACACAAACCTCACAGGCGCAACCTGTACAGTAATGCAATTCTTGCAGCCTCTGATAAATCACGACAAACAAATAACACGCTGTGTAAAGGCATACTTTGGTTATTTGCATTAAGCTTGCGCAGCTAGGTAGCTGTATTCCGTAGATTTATATAACTTCTGGGTAGTTATATGTCTATGCTGTATTCATTAACTTCAAATCTTAGTCTTTTAATCCTCCTTAGGTTCCACCCACAGCGTCCATCGACGCAGGGTGTCTATTGAGCAGGCCTCGAAAGGTTTGGCACAGTGGACAAAAATTGGTCTGATTTTCCCAGATTTTCCGTGCGCTTGATATATTCCTTTATGTAAAGAACGAGGCATAGACGTCTGACTACATGGTTTGCACATGGAGTAAGTCTGTGAAGATGATTACCGGTGTGCTAGTTTCTAACAGGTGTGTGATGTTAAATTATATTCTGCTATGTTTTACAGTCATGTTTTGAACGAAACATTTCATGATTGTTTGACCGCGTTGACTAGTGGTCAAAAGCATGAGCGTTAGTAGTTTCATGCTAAGTTGCTACACAGATAAGATGCTTGCTGGTGCCCAAGATTTCAGGAAATTGAGGACTATTTCTGGATTCCAAATATTTGGTGCTGCATATAACTGAGGTCGGATATTGAACACCCCTTTCATATACTGTTTGTTAAGGCGATGGACCCCGATAGTCTTACTCTTAGTGTGTGAGTCATATGATAAAAGGCTTACCAGCGACGTCCAATCTCGCCAAGTTTATGGCGCTGTAGCCTAAAGCCTCAGCAAACAATGTCTGTAAAAAATCTAACAGTATTTTGGGGTTTTGGATTATGCGCCCGTTCATAACAAAAAAGGGCCCATTTTTGGAGACAGCAAGCGATTTGTTTTTCTGGTACCTTTTCGCCATGAGGCAATGAAGACATGGCTAGAGTCTGCCGAAACGCCATTGTCTTGTAAGATTTGCCGAATAAGCGGCATGCTATCATCATGGATTTCGCAAGCATTGGGTGTGGCCTCTGGTTTTTTGGGTGTGGCAACCGTTTGTCTGATCCGCAAAGTAGAATTGGTGTGTCTATTAACAAGTTTAAGAGTTTGTGGAACCAAACTTTGAGTTTTCCAATAAGCGACTACTATGACGCTATCGGCTTGGTTCTTTTCTATCTTGTTTAGAACTCTAAGGGTAATGCTAAAGGGGCGGTTGGATGGGTTGGTTTAACGTCCAACAGCAGCACTTTATATAGGCTATATTGTGGACGGGACCCAAGACGGACGTCTGACAATTTATGTGCTGCCACACACGAGACAGGGTGGGGATACCATGACTCCTGTCTCA
>RQTK01001728.1:0-31471 GCA_003991915.1 Elysia chlorotica
CAGACAGACAGACAGACAGAAAGAAAGGAAGACAAACAAAGGCAGAGAGAAACAAACGAAAAGACATAGGCAGAGACAGGCAGACAGACAGACAGGCAGAAAGAGGGCTAATTGGTAACAATGAATAATAAAGCCATTATTCTAGGCCTCAGTCCACGTTCGTGAATCTCCAGTAAAGCATAATTTTTTTTATGTACACTATACTTTAAAAAAAAAACATTATTAAGGCCTAAGCATATAATACAACCATCATAGTAATATTGTGTGTGCCAGACTGCTCAGATGTGTCCAAACAGTCTAGGTTCATCATGTATAGCGACTATGATTAAATAGTTCATCAAAAGTTATTCCACTTTGTTGGAAGACGTGAGTCGCGTTTGACATAACAGAAACCTAAATCTAGTTTCAGTTTTAGTAAAAATAAACTTATTAAAGATACACAATTCTGGACTTGTTCCTGGGATAAACTTTAAAAACTCTAAATTTAAGATACCCTCACATTGTTTCGCATTGCTAACGCCTCTACATATAGCCTATATAGTGCTGCTGTTGGACGTTAAACCAACCCAACCAACCAACCAGCAGACATTATCGCTTGGTGAGCTAACTAAGCCCTATATCAGAGCTAATGACTGTCTTCTAAGTAAGGTAAGTAACTCTTGGTAAAGTCACAACCCAATTGACTATCACCGTCACGACCTATCAAGGTGCGCCATGTTGAAAGATGTGAATGTTCACGGCAGCAGAGAATAATTCCACAATCAGGATTCTATGAGTCCAGAGAAAAGGGAAACAAACGTGCAAGGAGTTTGAAACTTCATGCGATGTTTTAGTGTTCTCACCAAGGCATATCGTTAGAGTGTGTGCTGTTAAACTGTGGCACTTGCTCCACAAAGTTCAATAAGAAAATTAAGCGTGCTAACGGAATCGATTATGAAAAGAATAAAATGGCAATATACGTTTTCTGCTCTTTGTACTTGATTAGAGCCCAACAACATAACATTTACCAATGCCATTCGTAAGTCACAAACTACACAAATTAAAAAAAAAAACCCAGCCCCTTTAAGTAAACAACCGAGTACGAGGACCAGAAACATCCGATGGTAAAATCATGCCGTAGAAAGAGGGGGAAAAAAGAAAGAAAAATGGGGGGGGGGGAAGGGTAGTTCGTCACCGGCATTTTGTCACCGATCTAGTTTGTGACTTCAAACTTGGGAAAAAACTCCATGAAATAAGATACTTTAAATTGGGTGTTTAGTGATTGATTGCGAGATTCTACATCTACATTTTCTAGGTTTTTTTCAATTTTAGGTAGAGGTCTTTCAATGCGCAGATTTTTCGTTCGCTAATTGCTTTGTACTAGATCCAGATCCAGATCTAGCTATTCAACAACTATCATAATTTCAATATTTACAATTTTGGAATACAAACTCAGTTCAGACAGTCTTTGAAAGTGTGTAGGCAATAACGTAGATCATGCGGATCACAGCCTGTGTCAAACTGGGACTTTGTCTATGATTGGTTTTTTCGAAAAGAGCCGCACAAAACTTGGGTGACGAAAATACAAGCGAAAGAGGGCGAGGTAGTGATGTCTATACTGTAAAACTGAGATAAGAAAATACATCCTTATTCATTTCGTTTCGTAACCTCGAAATAATGTGAAGACGTGGAAAAAAGTTAGTATACATTGTATTAAACGTTATAATATTATAGCTGTTAGTTATAATAATGTTCCTAGGTATTCCCAAGAGTCATATTTGTATATAAAAGTTATAGCTGAGGATTTGCCGTTGGACCTCCTGATTGCCAGTCGTAAATCAGAACCGGAGTTAGGGTGTGGCCCACCGTAATGTCCCTATCAAATACTAAACCCATCCTAAAAATATCAATAAAACAAAGCAAAGTGAAAACAATAACAGCAACAGCAAACAAAAAATAACAGCATTCGTAAATGTATCATTAAACATTAATTTAATTTTAGACACAAATTATCTTTAAACATAGCTAAACAAATCAAAAAATAAAATTTGAATAATTATGTCATTGTAGATTATTTTGTCAGATATCTTATTTGTGATTTAAATAGGTCTAGGGTATTGTTTGTTACCTTCAGGAAAACACAACACATTTTATTTGTTGAAAGGAGATTTTGTTTTGAAATCTGAAAACCTGGAATGAAATCAACTTTTTATTTCGCCAGCCCGGGCCTTTATTTTTAAAATACTTTTCGGCAAGTTTGCTTCATGTTGAAGACCATAACGGAGAAAGCGTCGATATAATGGACTGCTTTACATGCAAACCTATTTGCCTAACTGGGTAGATCATTGTTTGAATAAGGTGACTTTTGTGACTGGAAATGTGTCGTAGACGGCTCTGTTGTAATAAAAAAAAATTCAAAAGAACACACACATGACACAATCTCTTTTATTCAAAGGTTGAAACATGTTGGACGAGTCAATGTAGATTTATAACAACAGGTTGAACTGCATGCGCTTTGTTGGAGATCAATAATTGTATTGGAGGCATGATCGATGTCATAAATTGTAAGTCTTTACGGGAGGATACGACTTGGCCCGAGCGCTACAAATACGAACGTGTTCAGTTTTCTACAACTGATTTGTCAGTTCGATCTACATGGAGGTTTCTTAGCAAAATCTAATCCATTCAAGTTCATGTAATGGACGAGACAATGACAATGTTATTTTGTGGGGAAAACACGCACAGGTTAAAAAAACAAAAGAGTCCAAATATGTTTGGCCAACTAACTTTATCTTTATGATACATGGACAATTAAAATCTAGTTGAGCGAGTCTTACTTGGGGCAAATAAAAACCACAAAGTAAGCCGAGGTTTGACGATTTATAGGCCTACGACTACGAGTTTCTCAAACAACACTACCTCAGTATTGCAGATCATCATTATGACCTTGTTTTCCACATGAGTGAACTGTACAACGGTTTGCATTCTAAGGTTAAAGATACAAATACCCTCCTAGTTTCCTTAGAGATACGCCATCTGAGAGGTTTTAATAAATACCCTCTTACGTCACATGTAAATACTGTGACTCCAGTTCAAAGAAAAAAGATTTTCTGCAGATCTGAGGAAAGCTTTGTTGTTTTGTACGCCTCAGATTTAGGCAATGCAAAGATAACATTATCGACGATGGAAAACGCTGACAAAGTCACAACAAACTGGCCGTCCTGCTAAAGCTGCCAATGCACTACCGTCTGGCTTTGTAAAAATCAGGAATAAGAAATGACCAAGATGAGAAGGCTTGGGTACGGTTGCCTTGTTCATTGTGAGTCAGTTAGAAACTGAAATTGACACAGAACTTTGGAATGACTTTTTCCAAAGGGCAATTAACCTAAGTCTGCAAAACAGTTCAGTTGATCTGAACACTGCGCTTGCTTTCATGACACGTTTGAAAGATTTTGTTCGCACGTTTGAAAGATTTTGTTCACACGTTTGAAAGATTTTGTTCACACGTTTGAAAGATTTTATTCGCACGTTTGAAAGATTTTGTTCACACGTTTGAAAGATTTTGTTCTCTCCATGCCGGACATTATAATAAACAGTTGGCATAAAACTGCTCACTTTGATTTATTGCTCATAAAATCTGCAGCTGCATTTCCGTGAAGGTTCGGAACCTCTTAACTTCTGTTGTGAACAAGATAAAACAAAGGCTTAGTATCTCTGTTAAATATAGAACACAGAACCAGCTTCCGGTTAAAATTGTATCCTTAGATCGAACCCCAAAAGAGAGAGAAGTATTACAACTTTACATAAGTGGTTTTAGACATTTCTTCAGCTGATGAGCAGCACCAGTTTTCAATGTCCTGCAATATCTTCTTTTACCTTTAAAGCTTCTTTTTTTTTTAATTACAAAAAGCATGTCCGAATATTTAAACCGCCCTCTTTCCTTTAAAGGTAAACAGTGCCATAACATAAAGATAGCTTTAACATAATCATAACTATTTAAAGCCTAGGCCTACTGTATGTGCTATATTTGATAAGTTTTATTTTACTTAATGTTCTGGAGACTTAGATAGGTAGAAAACTGAGGTTCGAACAGCGGACTCCTTGCAGACAGTGTAAACAAATCAACCAATCAACCGTCATAAGCTGTTGTACGCATTTCACTTCCCATTAATTTTGTAATATCGACTCTCATAGATTCTAGCAATTTTCTTTGTACCTTTTCGCTTGAAGTATCCTTTTATTGCTATGGTTGGGTTTTTTTTTCAATAGTGTAGGAGCCTTCATAATCGATTAATGTTCATGTTCAATTCAATTCAACGATAAGAGCACTGCAGAACTACTGTTTGTCAAACCAAATCAAGGGTCACCAGGTACAGATGGATCCCCATACTTCCTGCTTGTAGGCCATTAAGTGTAGGCTTTTCGGCTCTTTACAATATGTGTTCTACAGGCTCGTACATTAATTAACATTAATTTTACACGGCATGAAAGTATATGCTTTGCAAGATGAAGTTAGCCTACTTGTATGACCAAAGTCAAAGGTACGGAACTCTGAAAAATTTTGAACTGTATAGTTATAATTATGTAGTAGCCTGGGTCTTCTAATACACGTGAAAAGAAAGAGAAAACATGTCCATATTTTAATATTCATCCCCTTCTACCCCCCCCCCCACTCTTTTCCCTTTTGTTAGGTAATACATGCTACACTACTGTTAGAAGAAATCAAGATAAGAAATATAATACACCCACTACCAACAAGAACACTAGAGATCACTCTGTTTCTAACTTTCCACAGCTAGACCTTGCTCTAGATGCATGGACTCTTGCTTAGACCTCACAGTATCATTTCTTTCCTCAATTCAGTTCAATTCAATGTTTATTCAGTCAATATAATTATATATATTAAGAACATACATATCGAAAATTATTTTGTCAAGCACAGGCTTTGCAAGATGAATACATGTAAACAGTTGTACAAATATACATGCAGCAACACAATTAGCTTTCCTTGGTCTATATGCATGGACTCTCGCTAAGACCTCACAGTATCCATTTCTTTCCTCCTCATACTTCCAGAGGCGCGCGAGCACCAACCCCAAACCTCTTCATCCTGTCCCAGCAATACTGATTCTGCCTCTTAACGCCTACAGAACCTTTGCTATTGGAGTGGGCGGGTGTGTTATGATTTATTTATACATAATTTTTTTTTTATCCACCTAAGGCCTTAAAGTGTTTAACTCCTGATTTTGTTTTCAGTTATTCTAAAGAGGTACATTTCTTCATTAACAGTGGAAGATAAAAAGACGAATAGGCCTACTCGTCACAAGAAAATTCTCTCCCCCCCCCCCCCTTTTTCCCTTTTTTTCATATCTCTTTATACATATCCGCCATCCCATATTTCTTTCTTTTTTTTAAGGGGGTGGGGGTCCAAACATTCCTTTTTTTTGTTTTGTTTGTTTGTTACGTTATCTACCCAGAAAACCTGCATAATGTTCCATCTTTATTTCATGCCGACTATTTTATACAACCCAGCTTTCCCCCTTGCGATCCATCCTCAGAGTTGTGAGATTCGATTGTTTTCAATAATTATCGTCCGACATAAACATTCATCCATGTAGTTTGGCAACGAAAAGCTTCATCTAAAGGATCCAGATTTTGATATTATTATTGTTGTTATTTTTATTATAAAATTGCCAGACGTTTGTCCTAAGACTCGCCCAGGAGATAGTCTTGATGCTGAACATGGTCGAGAAAAACCAATCAACCAACCAACCAACCAACCAAGGAACAAGAAATATTAAGAGAAGGCTGTTACCATCCAACCAGTATCATCACTGCTCTATTCATAATGCAGTAATGGGAACAATTATTATTGTGTAACGCACTTTGGTAGGCTTAAAGCTTGAGTTTCTGCAATGCTTTTTCCTTGAGTCAGTTACTCTTGAATTGTTGAATTAGAGTACATAGCGCCAACGCTCGCAGTGAAATGAGGACAATACTAAGAGCATATAATTACTGTGATCAATTATTCAGCTTTCTCAAGTAGAGCGGCTTGATTAGGTGCATGTGTTACCACTGCCTAGAGAACGAAAAGTACATGGGGAGATATGGAGGGAGGGAGAGAGAGAGAGAGAGAGAGAGAGAGAGAGAGAGAGAGAGAGAGAGAGAGAGAGTATGGGAGCTAGAGACAGACATACAGAGACGGAGGATAGGACAAGAGGGTGTTTGACAGAGAGAATACAAAAAAACGATTAGATAAAAAAAGAGAGGAAGAAGTGTGGGGAGGAAAAAAGAGAGAGATGGATAAATAAAGATAATTAGAGAGAGAAAGATGGAAAAAAGGGAGACAGAGAGAGAAATAAAAAAGTAAGACACGTAGAGATTTTTTTCTTTGGCTTCCAATGTCACAAAATTTGGTTTATGATTATTTTCATATTGCAATACATGTAATTAATTTCTCTACACTTTAACAATATGTTGCTATTGAAAAAAATTCTTAGCCAAAAAAACCCTGTATTCGGTCCTTTTGTCAAATCTCTTGAGTGAGCTCCCTAGTTTTATCACAGAGTCCTATGTAAAGACGGGTCATCATCGGAGATTTGAACCTAGGACTGTGATCTTGCCAATTCTGAGCACTGACTGATTAAGTCACATGACTGTGGTCCCTTGTGTAAAGTTAATACATCCGACATTTTTTTATATAAAACATACTATAAAAGAAATGGTTGCCGATAGGTTGCTTTCTTAGTGTTAATGTTGTATTACTTTTAACAGTGCAGCGCAAAAATTGAATATCAATACAATTTAGTTTGGATGTACATTTATTTGTTTTGACTAGAAGAGCATGCAAGGAGCAAAGCTTTAGATTCGGAAACATTATTTTGTTTTTGTTTTGTTACTTTTTGGTTATAGAGAAGATGAGGTGACACGTAAAAGAGACCGTGGGAAAGACAGCAAAGCAGAGCTAGGGAACGAAAAGCTTCATCTAAAGGATCCAGATTTTGAGTTAAGTCTTCAAATAGGAACATAATAACAATTGTATCTGATTCCTATGAGGATAAAAACAGCAGATAGTGTAACAGCTGTGTTTGGTTTCCACCAAAGCTGTCCTGTTTCAAACGAGCTAGTCTACTTCAACCTACTAGATGTCTAAAAAAAACATGTTCTTTTCTTTGGCCTAGATCTAGATCTATCAGTTGCAGCTCGCCTATTCCTTTCAGGCCAGACAGGCTGTCGCCCCCATATCTCTCTCTCTCTCTCCCCAGGTCCTGCGACTTAACTACGCTTGTGTGTTGCTCTCGACCTGCAGTGAACGCCTGGGCACACAAACACACACTCTCCGTTGCTAAGCGACGCAATGAAATCAAGGCTTCGCGAGCACACTCACAGCATACTAACCCAGCTACGTAGGCTGCCAGGCTTGCCTCTATCTGGTTCTCTGTGTAAGTGTGTAGGTCTAGTAAGGGATCGGCTGGCGTGTTGTTTGTGACTCCTGGCTCCCCAGCCCCTTCGCTGATCAACCTAACAACTGCCTCTTGTTCTCTGGAAATAGTTATTATGCCTGCACTACTTGAATACACTTTTTGTTTATGCTCCTCTGTCCTCTTTCTCCCATACCTCTCCATTTAGCACCCACTCCTACCTAGTCACCTACGCCAGTAGACATTGAGTGGCTGTGGCTTAGAAGCAACATCTCAACTTTACTAAACTCACCACCATACCCCCCCCCCCCCCCGCCCAAACATACAAAAAAAAAACAAGCGAAAGGGAACCCCCCCCCCCCCCCCCCCCCCCCCCGGAAAAAAACTAACTGAGCTAGTCAATAAACATTACTTCCTTGTGTTATTTTATATAATTGCACTATTTGAAACATTCTTTGCAAGTCGTATACTTTTTTGCTCTTGTCATTTCTTTCAAAATGCTTATTTTACACATTTTGGAAAAAAAATTGTAGGCGTAACCTAACTCTAGGGATTGGAAAAAAAAATTGTAGGCGTAACCTAACTCTAGGGTAGCTCAGATTATTGAAAGCTTCGAACTACGGTAAATAAAAGCTTTATTAAGTCTTGAGAGAATGGCGGCCAAAGCTCAAATTAATAAGAACTCACTGCAACCCGTCGGTCTGACCCAAATATAGCAAGTCTCTTAAGTGAATAAGTGAAAAAAAAGCAACACACAACTGGTTTTATCATTATGACATAATTATCATCAATTATTCAGTAGCACAGTTGAAAAATCAAGTTAGAGCTTTAAAGCAACATAAATCCAAAAGTGTCCACGTACATTTTCTAAGTCCATTATTTAAATTTTAATAATCAAACCAACAGAGCTAAGTGTGTGGCTTGGTGCCCTTGGTGGTAGGCCTACACACGTGAATCTAATACATGATCGGACTCATTATACACAAACGCAGTTTCTTCGCAAAAAGCTTTCACTTTCAATATTATCTGTTTAAACAAAAATTAATATCGATTGCGTATAACTATGTTCGTTTTGTTTGAGTATGCTAAATAAAGGTTCAAGTAAAATAGACCCGCAATGAGGCATAATCAGGATTTATAAGATGAATCAACTGTAAAGGTAAATGGAGGTTAAACAAGTAGGTCTATAACATCTGGGGAATCTATAAAAAAAATTAGTGCTCATTGTGGGCTCCCCGCCTCAATTTTTGCCGATCTCCACAGACTTACTCAATCACTTGAAAATTAGAAAAAAATTTATGAACCACTACACATCAGATTGGGGACATGCTGACCACCACTTAAAAACAAAAAAAACAATGTTTTATTAGACCTTTGATATTATACAAAAATTCTATGAACCCCTCCCGCAAGGCCAATCTGTATTATTAGGTCAATCTCTTTCCTCTTCCTTTTTGTAAAAATAGCGCGTTTAGGGGCAAAAAACGTTGTGCACTTTTGCACTTGAGAGCGGTAATTCTAAAAAGTTTATCACCGCACTCACCCAGTTACTTAAAAAAACAAAGGCAACTGACTCAGGAATAATCTAGAATCTTGATTTTAATTATTGCATGACTCAACTGTATCATGAGCGAAATATTAATTGTATCTAGATCTGATCCCCGGGAGCATTGATAGCTGTCTTTATATGAAATAAAAGAATGCATGAAGAAACATATTAACATTACAACATGGCCTATATTTGCAAAACACATATGCCTAAACAAAACTCTGAGCCAAAAAAAAATTAAAAAAATCACTTGATCAACCATCCATTTCTAGACCTACTGATACTGGTCGAAATCTAGATCTAGATCTACAACAAAGTGAAAACAGACATAGATCTAGATCTCACAACATAGACCCAGCTTCATATCTGCTACACATCCACAGAAAGAAGATATACCCACACGGAATAGATCTAGATCTACATCACCACTAACACCTCCACCTGATATCAGTCAGGCAGCTTCTACAGTTACACTGTCAACTGCCCCTAACAATGACAACACAGCACTTGATCATAATGATCAACCATTTTCTGTTAAAATAACATCAAAGCCAACATGGGTATTGATTTAAACTTTTAATCACGCGAATTCGCGTGCCTTCAACTAGTTTTTAACAAAAAATATACAGGTTTCCTGGTGTATATAAAACCTCATAGATTATTTTGTATTGGCTGATATTATTTTTCTTTTAGAGACCATGAAAATAAAATGATTTATTATGAATGCCAGCCCTGTGGAAGCTCTGTGCTCAGTGTATACTCCTTACATGACACTATGTCTCTATAGCTGAGAAAAAAAATTAAGTCAGTTACAGCATATATTGATTCATGAGTTTTCTTGGTAACACGATGCCAAAAAACATTGGTCCTCGGACCAGACCGCCAGATAGCGTCGTTGATTCATAGGTTTCTTAGAGAGGATTGAGCAGTGAACAGTTCCAATCTTTACCGATCCATAATATTGTTTATCTCATTCCCTATTTATTTTCGTTATCATATGCTCCTACGTATGTTCGAAGGGTACAACAGCCCTTGGGGCGATAGATTATGTATTGGCTCGATCTAGTTTTGCTTTGAAGCAATTAAAAGTTAATGAATTTTCATAGCTCTTCTAAATTACTGGATTTTTCGTTTTTGTTGTTGTTGTTGTTGTTGTTTTGTTGTTGTTGTTCTTGTTGTTTTTGTTTTGTTGTTTTGTAGTATAGCTTTATATCGTAGTACTTGCATAATTTTGATAGACCTAAACTTTGTTATAAAGATGTGTATATCAAGGATGATGGGTCTACAATCTTATACATAACTAGTTGAAAGGCCCGCAAATTCGCGGGATTGAAATTTTAAATCAATACCCGTGTTGGCATTGATGTTATGTTAACAGAAAATATTGTACTCACCATTATAATCCTAATGCTGATTTGAAAACAACATTATTGTTGTAGCTTGTCATAGCCATAGAGTTCTCTGATGGCGGTGCCAATGCAAATTGCAAACCAATAGATCTTGTTCGTGTTTTGTCACAAAGTCGTAAGCTGTTTTAAATAATTACAAATGTCACTGATTAGATGTCTCTTAAGTCCTGACATCATTGACTGGCGTAAATAAATTTTGGTCTCTTTTTCTACAAAGTAAAGTTTGCTTCAGTGGTGTCTTGTGGTTGAAGAGAGCCAATAAGATGGCAAACTTGTCCTTGGATTCGAAATGTTGGGTTCCATCCTCTTGCTCTTACTTCGTCGCATCCAAAGGACGTCATTTCAGAAATGGAGTTGTAGTGTTTTACATTTTCTAAAAAATGCTTGCTTTCAGAGCTATGCCGATAAGGAGTTGAGCGAAAACCTCCAACTATGTGGCCCCATTGGAGCAACAAAACGCTTTTGTTTCACCTTTGAATTTTAATGCTTGACAGTAAACACATCTTTAGTCAAGGGGTTCTATGTTTATTATATTTTAGAAATAATTAATGTTGTAGAATAAGGCTAATCATTGATCTGGTATTGGTTGAGGCTGGGTCATTATCATTAGATATAGATTTATCGCAGATAGATTCTTGCCGTTTTCGTTTTGCTGTAGACACTCTCTTCGCGTTGTTTGTTTTTCGACCCAAGTTGCTTTTAGCAGGAGTGGGCATGATTAAACTATAGATCTAGATTCTACATATCACCAACGAAACTTAATCCAAACTCGAATCAAACAATACGCAATTTTGATTGCCAGTAGACTACAGCAGTAAAAAAATGCCAGGGCTGTGAATGTATAAAACTGATCTGTTAATTAAAAATTGAGTGGGCGTTTGATGTTATTAGTTTCATGACTCTAAAATTCTCTGGCCCATTTGTAATTTTAATGTAAAATTTGGGATTTTAGGGTGGAGCGATTTGGATTTGATAACGTCTCTAAGTTTAAGACAAAGACATAATTATATGTCGATATCAGTCATAAAAGCTTAGGATAAAACTATTTACATAAAAGGCAATATCAAGCCGTGCGTTATGGTTATACGAGATCGTATTGATGTTGAAGTATGAGTGGGGTCCAAAGCACAATCTGAGCCACTCTCTAGATTCTGAACCAGTTCGGTATCTTATCCACTCTCTAGATTCCGAACAATTTAGGTTATGTTTTGACTTTCGGGAACCGAATTAAAGTGACCCCAGCCACGGGCGGTTCGCAACTCTAGCAAGAATTTATCCTGGACATTTTGTAATCCCCATTTTATGTAAATTATAATTTTTAAAAATCAGTTTTTTTCAAGTAACTGTGGTAGGTCTGATGCCTACAGAAATATACTGTTTATATGATAATTAAACAGCGCACTTTCGGTTTCATGTACTACTCGGAAGCTCCGAGTTATATTTTTATTATAAGTATTGAAATGTCCCATGGGGTTTTTGTTTGTAATTAACCGACTTGTAATTTTAAGTAAACACCTTACAAAAACTCGTTGTGTCCACTGAAGCACACCGTGCTGTAGGATGAGCTGAAGCGTTTGGCAGTTCAAGCCACAGTTCGCAGAGGCCTCATATTCATTTGTCGGAGATCGTTCAGCAGCTCCTGGGCCTCACGGAAGATCCCAAACGACGACGGGATACCCGGCATTTGTCTGTCATACCACTTACTGATACAGTCCCAACCAGTGGGGAAACACATTAGTGGCTCGAACTCGAAGTGAATTCAAACTCCAAACCACTTGCATGCAAGTTGACTGATTTAACTTAAGTGCTAACAGGCTCTGCTGTTGGCGTCGAGACAACTCCTTCTTATTTTTGTAGCGAATATGACATTGAGCAGAGAGACTCCCAACTCCTTTTCATTTTTTATCATTCACTTTGTATTTTTAAATTGATTTGAATCCCTCAAGACTATCAGCGGACGTAAACCTTTATAGAGCTATAAGAAATATAATACTTACTGATGAATTTTTTGTTGCAAAGCAATAAAGACAGTGCTTTCGAAGCATGTGCCTTTTCACAGCCTTCCGTAAATGATGAGTATGTATAGATAGACAGGATGTTAGTTTTTCATTAAATTTAAGATTGTATAGCTTGCAAATTCCTCTAAGGTAACAAAGGCACACATAAATAAGATGTTAGACTTGGAATGAAATGGCTTTCTTGGTGACGTTGCACATTCAGAAACCACACAAAAAAACAACAACAACAAAACAACAACAAAACAACAACAACAATAACAACAACAACAAACAAAACAACAACAAAACAAAAACAAAAACAAAAAAACGACTCCAAAAAACATTAAAAAAAAACAACACACAAGTCTCATCATAATGGAGTGTCGTGCCGGTTGGCGTTGGCGACCATGTCCCTCCACATCTCTCTGTCCTCGCACCTCACAATCAGCAGGTCGATCCCTTTGCTTCCGCCGATCCATCTTCCTAGTCCGTCTCAGATATTTTCTCCCTGTCTCTCTATTGTTCTCTTTCCATTCCTTTTACCAGTTTTGTAATTACATGTCTGAGCATGACATGGTGGGCGGAATTTGCTTTTTGTGTCCTGATTTTAAGGCGGAGATTTAATCCGGTGCCTGTTTCTCTTCAGGCACTTTAGTTTTTCTCGTCGTCCATGAAACTTTTGAGCTATTCTTCGGATGACCCACATCGCAGTTGCTGTGATACGTCTCTCCTGCTGTTTAATGCCTGCGTTTCGCTTCCGTACATAAGGACTGGATGTACATAACACCTGAGCAATCGCTGTCTCATCTGAAGGGCTAGTTTGCTCTTAGTCACAATATGTTTCATATCCTGAAAGTGAAAGGTTTGTTAGGCTTTTCCTATTCCTATCTTTATTTCTATTTCGCATGTACCACATTCTGTTATCATTGCCCTTACGTATTTGAATTTTCCCATCTGGCGTGACTCGTAAACCTCATCTTTCTATTTGCATAGTTATGAAAATAACTTTTTGCCTGGACACCACCATTGTCTTTGTCTTTTATTTGTTTGATCAAAGTCCCAATTCCTGGCTTTCTTTCACGATGGTATTCCCAAACGCCTTACGATCCTTTTCATTCTCTGCTATAAGGACGGTGTTGCCAGTGTACCTAATCTTGCTGGTGATGTGACCTCTCTCTTGTAATGCTCTGTCATTTTTTAATCCATCGCATAATGTATTAGTCATTTTTTAATCCATCGCATAATGTATGTACTTTATAAGAAGAAGAGTACTGGTCATGGAACACAACCTTGTCTTATGATTCGCTTCATCGGTTGGTACTTACTTATTCTTTTAAAAAATCTAACTTCATCTATTTGCTCCCAATAGACATATTTTATTATAGTTAGCTATTTTTACGTGTATGTCTAAGTTCTCTAGCAATTCCATGGCGTTTTGGTCGTATTACGGGGTCAAACTATTTTGTATAGTCGATAAAACAGAATTCTACGTATTTCTGTATCTCTAGTGCCCTCTCGCATTTGCTTCTTAACCTAAAGATGGCAAGTCTTCTGCATTAAAAAAAGAATGAATCGGATGTATAATGGCTTTAATCCATCGCTTTAAGCAACGTTGTCGTGGTCCCGAAAGAGCAATACCACACGGACTACCTGACGCCCGTCATACAGTGCACTAGTTGAGGACATGGTACAGAGAGCAAACTAGCCGGTATATAGTGTTTAGATCTACATCGTTCAGGTTGTGTTTGGGTGTTAGGAATGTAATGGAATAAAAGTGACCCCAGCCCTGTGTGATTTGTCTCTATAACGAGAATTACTGTTGCAGGCTCCCCATGAACACCTTATATTCCTCATTTTATGGAAACTATGATTTCAATGTCATTGGAACAACTGTGGTAGCTCAGATGCCTGATGAGATAATTGTTTCTATAATATGCAAACAGTCTACTTTCGGTTTTATGTGCCACTCGAAAGCTCCAATGCGTATTCTATTTTAGACATTCAAACTCTCCACGGATTTTTTTTCGAACCGACTTTTAGTATTTCTTGTCTACATCGATCCTATGTTATTATGGTATGAAATAACTAAAATCAGTAACATAAATAATTACACATTGTAAAAGAAAGAGTGCGTGAGAAAAAATATAGAGTGGGTGTGAGAGATAGATAAATAGATATGTAGACAGAGAGAGAGAGAGAACGAGAGAGAGCGAGAGAGCGGACGAGAGAAAGATAGATAGAGAGAAAGAGAGAATAAATAAAAAGAAGGAGAGAGCAAGGGAGAAAGAGAGAGAGAGAGAGAGAGAGAGAGAGAGAGAGAGAGAGAGAGAGGGGGGGGGTCAGCAAATTATTTATGCTTTTTTTTTTGTAAATGTCAAGATTGCTGCTGTTGCTCTCATTTCTAACCAAAATTTGCCTTAAGGATAAACAAAGGTTTATGCTATCTTAGAATTTTTCTTCTTCTTGTTTTCACTATTCTCTTATCTCACTCGTTCAGAACTGAGACGGATCACCGTGGAAATAAGGAGCTGCGAATACTGATGAGACCATTGGCGAAGGGACTTAGTCAGGAAGCTAGTGATGGGGAGAAAACTCCCTGCTTTTCATTTTCCATGGCAACGCTTTGCTATTAATCTATCATTAATTTCATCTCCGGGTAACAGTGGGAATATTGATGACATTAAATTAGTTAGATTTCCACAACAATGGGTGAACTCAACCTCTCTAAACATGTTCTTAATTTCATGTCTGTAGATCTTACTCTTGCGTTATTTTGATCATTGAGTTATTTTATTTTTCATTTATTACTAATACACGTCACCAGCCAAACATAAAAAGTGATCTAAATATTTTTAAAAAACCTGTTGTTTTGTTATCCTTCCAATGTGTTTCTTATTCTAACATCTTCTTAAGCACTTCGTTACGTATCTGAAACCTAGTAGGGAATGTGATTGGCAAAAATTAGTACACTTTGTTAAAAGACGTAACTCGGGTTCAAAGAGTAAAATCGTCAAAGTTTCACTCTGAACTTAGCTTGATATATTATGGTGTTTTTCTCGTTTATGGCCTTTATCTTCTCCTTTTAGGGACTAGAATAGGTCGCGCCTTTTAGCACTACTCACGCGTCTGCGGAAATTGCTGATTGAACTTACATAACACAGAGAGCATCCTTTATCTTTCAACCAAGTTACGTAAGATAAAAAATATGATATCACGATAATTGTTCTAGACACTAGATTGCAGTTGCAGTACATACAGCCACAAATTTTATTCAGGAAGCGCAGACCAGCTTTTTTGAGGATTCAACGAAAATATAGAGCAGAATTGCTGTTAACTCTCTATAGCTGTAAAGAAATAATGAATAAATAAATAAATCAACGAATAAATACATGAATAAAGAAACAAATGAATCTCTCTATATCTTTAACATGTTCATTGTGTTAAATATCATATCTTTGTGCTTTTTTAAATTACAGTTGAAGTGGAGGCTCTAAAAAAGCAGCAACCCAAAATACAACCCCATAGACCCATACTTGGCCTTAGATCGAAAATAGAAAGAGACCAGACTCAGAACCGACTACAATCGCCAGAACCAGTACATGCACAAGCTCCGCATCCCACCCACCCACACACGTGACAGAGCGAACCAAACACCTGAGCAGTGAGCACATCCCGCAGGAGTGTTCCCTGATGGCAGAGGCGCCAATCCCTGTCCCACTACGACTAAAGTTTTACGGAAGCTCGGAGGACCAGGGCGCACAATCTCAGTTAGATCTGAAGTGAAACTGTCCATCTGACGAGCAAAGAAGAAGAAGTGGATTGCATTGAGATTCTTTATTCAGTACTGAAAGCCATTGGCCCAAACTACAAAACAATGTAATACATTTAACAAAGAATTTTATTGTGAACATTTTAAAGATAAACATGCAAACATGCTAAAGATTTAAGGAAACTCATTACCTTCTGGATAAAGTTCTCTAAATTATAATACAAACTTTCAGGTCAACAAATTCTAAAAGCATATAAATGAGTGAAAATTTAGAACTGCTATTCCTGAAAATCATTATTTCTTGTTTACAATATTTATTAAATTTAAAATGGTGTGAGAAAATTATAGTACGAGGCATAATTTGATATTTGATGGATATGCAATAAAGAAAGCGGACAAACAAACAAAAACTCTAAGAAGAAGAAAAAGAAGGAGAAGGAGAAGAAGAAGAAGAAGAAGAAGAAGAAGAAGAAGAAGAAGAAAAATAATTTTTGCACCGCTTTCGACCTCCTACCAACATGCATTTGGTTGTCCTTTTTTGTAAGCTAAGATCAAATCTCTACGCGATGAAGACAATATCTGCACTTAAACAATTAAAGCCTATTCAATGGATCATGTGATTAAGAAAAATCGTCCATTTATGCTATAAAGATTTAATCTTTGATTTTATGCTTCCCGTTTGATTATTTTCTTTGATCTTTAGCTCGCCAGTCCATGATATTACCACCCGGCCCAACCTTCACGCCCCAGCCGTCTTGAAACCCTTCAAATAAAAAGATAACTGAGGGTGCATTACTAATATACACTCCGATTATGCCCACAGTGTTGTATCGACTGACACTGCTTCCAATAGCTATGTGACATGAAATCATTGTTCCTCGAACAGCTGACAGTACTATATTTCTGGTTGTTTAAACTGACTTGTAGGATGTCATAGATTCAAAACTTTTCTGGATCCACCATCTCTACAGATGGTTCACCGAGTAAGTAATTATGGGGTGAAAAAAACACACAAAAAAAACAAATAAAATAATCACCTAAGATATAAACACACAGAAAAACGTATGATATGACGTATTAACGCTTTACTATGGTATTTAAGGACGTAAACTTACAGCTTTGATAAAACTTAAATAGACTTATCAATTGCAAAAAACTAAAACTTATTCAGGGCTTTAGCCTTAAGCATCTTTGTAATTTCCTCTCCAAATGGGTCGACATTTTGTTTCGATTTATTCGAACATTACTTGCTAACCATAATGCATACATCTTCTCTATAATGACATATAATTATACAGACACGTAAGCCTTTTATGAAAGTAATATATCTAGATATGAGAGAGATGGGAAAACAGATGATTGGTGTATTTTTGCTTGACCATAAAATTACACATGGATTAGACATTAAGACACAACTTGAAGGCATCAGATACAAACTTAAACAATCAAAGCATAGGATGGCTGGCGATGTAGCAAAAATGTCAGACAGACGATGGAGATCCAGACTCACCGTTTGACAACACAGACTATTTTAAAGAAGAAGAGAAAGACCAAGCATGAGATCTAGCTTGTAACCCTGCGTCTGTCATTAGTTTTGAACCAGAATTTAAAAAGTCCATCTATGAAATAACATGTTTCTATTGACTGCTAATACATGCATTTCTTTATTTCTTCTTCTTTCTTTAAGTTTTTAGTTGCCCTGAACAGAAAAATGGACAGTGCCGTCGGGATGAAATTAAATAAGCCTCCCCAAACGTGTAACAATCTATTTAATTCATAAAAATAAAGATGTTTTTCAACGAAAGCATACGCTAATTATACATGGGAAGGAGCGCCAAGTTATTCCATTTTCTTAGAAGAATCGAGTCATGTTAAAAAAGTAGAAGGTTAACAGTATTAATTTGTAGAAAACATGTCCCCATTGTCTTTCAAATGCTAAATAAGTCGGCGAACTGTTTCAATTTAAAACCTCAAGTAGAGCTTATGCAGGGATATTCTATTTTTAGACTAGATAGGCTTAGATAGGCTTCGCATCGGGTCGGATATGAGAGGGACAGGAAGCTTCTTGCGGTGAATTTTGGTTGTTTCCAAATTTGGCACAATGTTGCACATAACATGATGTAATTCATGAGAATGGGGACAGTTTTATAACTCTACGTGCGGCCAGCCAGTAGACATGCGAGGGTCATTTAGTTCATGCACATCATATCGCGAAAAGGCCGTCTACTTATCAAGTCAATGAGCATTATGTCTTGGAACAAAGTTACAAACCTCTGGTGGAATCACATTTCAAGTTGATTGATTCTTCATAGTCAAGGTACTAATTTATCACTCTTTGCTTTTTCTGTGGGATTAAAACAGTTTTTTTGTTTTTTTTAATGATTGATCTTAAGAACTGTGAAAAGTTTACGAGATGTACATTTTAAAGATTGAACAAGTAAAAGTAAACTTTTTGTTTTATCTTTTCTTAAAATGTGTTGCCCTTTGGATAATTCCTTAGACCTTTGTTTATTGCGTGCTCGCGTTTTTTTTTTAATTTTAATTATTTACTTTAAAACGTTTTTTGCTTTCTTGAAATAACATTTGAGTGTTCCTTTTGTCTCTCTATGTTTACCTGCCAGGATTTGAACCTCGAACTTGATACTGGCAGCGCAGAACACTAACCGACTGATTGACTGGCGCTCCCATTAATTAATCCTTACTTTCAATTACAGAAGCTAGGCTGGCCTATCTTTAACTAAGTGTTCTCTTAACATTAGTAAACAGTAAACAAAATTAATGCTGTTGTCATTCAATCAAAGCGATCCTGATCTAATACAAACATCCAGCAAGCCTGGCAGGTAAATAGCCTAGCGAGGGGGTGGAGGAGAAGGTATAGGGTTGCGGCAGACAAAACACAACCTTACCGTCTTTGGCCCCTTGCCAAAAACCACCCTTTTATGTAAACCGTTTCAATGGAAAAATAGCGCTGTAAAAGCGATGTACACTAAATGAAATAAATTCATTTTTAAAAAATGTGTACATTTTTAATGTAGCTCCTTCAGCGATACCGACTGCAGAGAAACTTTGAAAAAATCTATTTATGTCAGGCAAAATGGGTGCAATTTTCGATTAATTGGATGATTAAAATTGATTGTTGTGAGCGTTGAGTATTTTCTGATCGTCACCAAAATATTATTTTTTCGTATTATTACTTTAAAAAGAACTGTCTTCTCTTTATGAGATATTACATTTCTTTGTGAAAATTACTGGTTGCTTCTAAAAAAAGAGAAAATATGAAACCACACAGAGAGTTCTTACCACAAAAGCAATAAACATAATCATAACAGAGATGTCTTGTCTATTGTGTCATATATGTATCGTTTACTCCTGCAAAATACGCGTATTTCCTTTTTCTCTTCCCCCTTTTATCTTTTCGACTGCTCCCTGATCATCTTGGCCATAACCTACTTTTTATTTATTTTTTCTTCTTGCTCCTAATGATGTGACCTTTCCCCCTTTTTTATGATTAATTTTTTTGTTTTATTTTCGCTCTTCTTGTTCTTGTTCTTGTTTTTTTTTCTTTTTCTGGTTCATCTTTGAATTCGAATCGGGTTTCCTTTTTTTAAATAAATTTATATTATACACAAGACAAGATAACAATTTATTGTGATATCATTTCCACGTGATGTTTACCTTAAAGTAACACCAGTCTTTATAGATTACACTATCTGATAGCATCACCTGAACGAATGTGTAATGAGTAATGACTCATCCTTGAGAATAGAAACACTTTACTACACTCTCCATAGTTGCTGAGCATAAGCCTAGACCAGTACACCTACACATTGAACATAAATTATAACAACTACACACTCAATCCTGACCCCAATATTCATAATACGTTATAAAAAACATTCATCTCTCTGCTCCCTTCAGTACCAAGTCCATGTTAAAAAATTATTATGTGTTCACTGCAGAGTGGTCGCAATGAACGAAGTGAAAAATAAAACGTTCGCATAGAACAATATTGATCTATTGCTAAAAAATTGCTAGAATGCCAGAGAAAATTAACAGGCCTACTCTGTATAACTATCTTGTTTTTAGTATACTCGGTTTGGTCAGCACCAATGAAACATGCCCCTATTGTGCCTTATGATTATTGTTATTTTATATTTTTGATTTTATAGGTACCTGTGACTCTGAATTGACGCCTCCTAATAATTACATTCAAGGAAAACTTGGTCAAATTGCTATTTCTGTATACTATTTTTGTTTAATTCGTTTACCATCTTGGCTTGTAATAATGAATACCGGATAACCTTTATTTGCACTAAAAGCCAAATATAGAAAACTTAAGATATTTTTAAACATAATTATTCTCTAAAAGTTGCGTCTAGTTTTAATGTATTATTTTAGTTCATACTTGCTTTCTTAAGTTGAAAGAACACTCACACGAAAAAAAATGTAAAGGTGATTTGGGGGAAGGAATCATTTATTTTCTTGAATCTGTGTACATTTGAGTAAAAATTGGTTATATGAGGAAAAAAGCATACATATGATAAATATTAACATAAATAATACATCTTCAAATAATCTACATTAGAAAATGTAGTATATTGACTGTTTTAAAAACGGCCTGTCACATACACAGATTTCTATTAATAGACATCTGTAGTCGCATATTAAATAATTGCTTGGAATTTTGACATTATTGTCATTAACAGGAACAAAGCGTAAGAAAAGTGAGGGATTTAGGTTAGTGGGTTAGGGACATCGGGCAAAGAAGAAAAGGTAACGACACAAAGGCTGAGGGTAATAACATAAAAAGGGGCATTCTATACTAATAATACAGAATGCTTAAACGAGCGCCATGTTAAATAAACTCAGCTCATGGCGCTTTTGCACACTAAAATATCATTTTTTTAAATTGGAATATAGAGCAAAGAAAATAAATATAATTATTCTCACGAATCAGAAATTAATTCATTTAAGAACACCATTTTGCATACACTATTAGGGTGCGTTAGTAAGTACACTCGGTGTTTTAAGCCTAGGTCATCACTCAGTGTTCACTGCATAACTTATCCTTTAATCCGGGGTATAAATTTTATAGCATCATTGTTGAGAGGATAGTGGTTTGAGTTGGTTTATTAACCTCTAACATCAGGAGGAGGAGCTTGAGTTTGTTTTACGGCACATCAAAACAGTAACGGCTATATCGCCCTCTAGTGTCAGGAGCAAGGCTATTTTATGGACAGACCCCAAGACTAATGTCTGACAATTTTACGCGCTGCTACACAGAGACAGCGCAGTAATACCAGAGTTCCTGTGTCAAAATAAACCGGGTACCATCGGAATGGAGACCAAGAATCTACCACTTGCATCAGTTCACCCTGTAGCATTATTGTACTCACAACCATGTGTGAAGAACATCTTTACAAGAGAGACAACATAATTTCAAATTGTTCTGAAGTTTTTTGACAATCAAATCTGATCGCTTAAAAATTATCTCTTGAAATGCGCAAATAAGTAGACACTCGTTACTTCTTTCCAAAACTAAGCTATGAACACATGCTGGTTTTTCTTCGACCATTTTCAGGCGGTAAAACCCCAAACTGACAAATTAATAAAGGTTTCAAGGTTCAAACTGTAACATGACAAGGACTTAACGTCTCCAATTTGAATTCTTCGGAGAATAATAAGCGAAATAAAACTAATAGAATAAAAAGACAAGGTTGTTTTCCAGGATTGGGCAAATGTATGTGTTTGGTTTCCTTATCTACTGGTCGGGTCGATGTAATTACCGGCCTTGCCAGAAGTCCTGGTACCTCCGCTTTTTTATTGTGAAATAGTCAAAAACGAGCCCTGGTACCGTCACACCGTAAAGCCTGGTCGATGAGCTGGAAAGCTGAGAAACAAACTTAGACGAGAACTCCTGAGGTATCCACAGTGTAGCGTAATTCGCATTCAACGATCGGCAGATTTATCATTACATTTTAATGTCTTTTATTAATTATTTGTGCGATTTCGTCCCTTGTAACTGGTTGAGTCGGTGCCAGTATTATGTGACCAGCTGAGGCAATAGTCATGGTATCCTCGCCCTTTCTCGTGTTTGGCAGCACATAAAAATGAGCATACGTCAGTCTCGAGGCCCGTCAACAACATTGCCTATATAGTGTTGATGTTGGACGGTATGCACTAAAAGAAACAAACAAAACAAAGCACAGCGTAGTAAGTTTAGTGTGGAAAAAAGTAATGCTTTCAAAAATTAAAAAATTCACGGCCCAACTCAAAACTAGGACAGGAGACGACATGGCACAGTTTGTAGAGCATTGTTTGTCCATTTGGAAGTTACCTAGTTCGAGACTACGATCTGGCCATAGTTATGTGTCCGACTTTGTCACCTAATGGTAATAATGTGACTGGATGAAACAGCAGTCCTGGCATTTCCGCACAGTTTCTGTGAGGCACTTTTAGCCTGGTTGCTGACGTTCGTCATTAATGTAACAAAATCATTAAACTGACCACCTGATTCGTTTAAAAACGACATCAACTTAATTGTCCCATTTTCAGTATTTAAGTTTAGACACACAAGTTATTGCTCGATAATTTAATGGTTTACGGCAGCGGATATTTTTTGTCTGAAATATTTTCCAATAAAACAAACAAACAAAAACATCTAATATCAAACTTTTTTTTTCGGGGGTAGCTCTATTTCTTTCGATTCCTGTCCACAAAAGTTAAATAAATAACCAGTTGGAAAAAAACTTTCCGAAAAATCTAGCTACTTGCAATACGAACATAACTCAGAGTTTGGTTTATCTTCTTGGTGCAATGAGATATTATTAATGTCATTTATTATTTAGAATTCATAATGAATATCACGTATCATGTTTCTTCAGTGGATTTTATGGCGAATGTCCGGATTTTCTTGTCTAACTGATAATTTAAGTGATTTTCCCAGAAACTCTCAGCTTTTTATCTTCCTCTTTTTATCGAATTTTTGTGTCTGCCAATTTTTCTTACCTTTCATTGTTTAAAGTATTTAAAGTTTGACTCCTTTTACAGGCCATTCACCTTTGGCGGAATCGCGTGTTAGACCTAACAGTACTCTGGTGGAGTGTTGAGATAGTATTGATACATGTATCATTCTTTAATTGTGAGAATGCCATAATTTTGCCATTAGTAAATATACCAATGGTGGCGACTATGCTCCTCTCTGCGACCTATTTGTTGGTTTCACTTTAAATTGACCGTGCTCAAACCTGCTTACTTTAAACTGATGGCCATTGCTAACCGTCTAATTTTTTAACGGCTTTTTGTTAGCAATTCCTCTTTTCCGTATCATGGTAGAAAAATTGTCTAACTCAATTAGTTATTTGGTGATCTTTGTATATATCTTTCCAACGCTCTGGATGAAAGACATAAACATTATTCTGAACGTTTTGACAGTGTAATTTTTACCAGGCATTGACAACATTGTAATCTCTCTTAAATTATTTTAAAGCTTTATTAAATGTTATTTAATAACTTCTATTCTTGCATTAACGTTGTTTTTTGTTGCATTGCCTAAGTCCGCTCGGGGCAAGAATGAATTCTGCTGTCTTTACACACGAGATGCCGAAAACAAACAAAACAACTCCTACTTCTAGCTCATATTTCTACATCGATAATACGTCAGTAATGTGCGATAATTATTGAGATTTAAAATTAAGCTTAGGGTGATTTTACAATCAGTCGAGCAGATCATCCAAGGAACTCTGAGATAAACAGCTTGAATATCTTTAAAAAGACACCCTCTCTCAGAGTGTCAATCTATTATTTCTGTTGGCCGCTACATTGTCTATCATGTATAGAAGCTGTAGGAAACGTAGTCTGAAGTTTAGTTAAATGAGCAAGTGATTTTACTATGTTGGTTGTCTGGTTTCTCAAAGCCACCAGCTCGGTTGTATCTTAAATGGGTCTCCACACTAACGTCTGACAGTTGTAAGCGCTGTCATACAGACAGTGCGAGTATACCAGGACTCCTGTCTCAGCCGGTCTCGTTATACTGACATTGATCCAACCAGCAAGGGACGAAATGAATTGGTCCAATCGTGGATTCGAACTGCATACCTCTACCTGGTCTACCAATGAACCATTTCTCCCCTTATCACCTCCTGCTTCGATGATGCACTTCACCACTAATTCTAAAGCAGCATATACCAAGAGGTAAAATATTCTAAGATACTGCCATAGCTTAGCTATTTTCTTGAAAGTGCCTAACCTCACAATAATCTCCTAAAAGAAGATGTAGTAGGAAAGATAGAGCTAGGCTGAAAAAAGGTAACTGGGGCTCAGTGATATACTATTTATAGACTAGATAGGCTAAGAAACGTGTCGATCATGAGGAAGCTTCTGCCAGTGGAGATACGTGTTAGAACCTTACTCTCAACTCTGCGCACGCGGTCAATTTAATTTGACTTTTTTGTGTGTGCATAATTTGGCATAAATTTCCCAAACAATGCCATAATATTGCGGAGACAGGTGTATTACTCTACCGGAAACCAGCCAGAAGCCATGTGAGGGTCTTGTAGCTCGCACACAGATATTGCCAAAAGTGCAGCTCGCTGCAGGGGTATTGGGCTACTAGCCCGTCTAACTTATTAGGTCACTGGTCGGGCTACAGAAAAGCAGATGTCCAGGACTTACTAAGGCAAGTTAATTATTGGTAAGCCGGGCGTCTAAATGTACTTCTTTGTACGTACTAACCTAGATTTAGAATTTACCTCTGCCAGAAAAAATCGTCTCTACTCACTTTAAACCATTAGATAAAGATCTAGAGATGTCGAATAAACCTAGAACATTTATCTTCACAATTAAAATACTTTTGCACTGGATTTGACGACTTTGCATTCACTTTATGTAAAGCATCATAATTGTGATACTTTAACAAGCAATTATACAATCTTTATTTATACTATCTTTTAAAAGCTAAAATGCGACAGGAAGTAGATCTTGGCTATTTGAAATGAATCTGAAGCAAGTGTAGAGTTCTAAAAATCTGTTTCTTCCGACAATAGAAAGATAAGAGATTTTCATATTTTATACAATGCACATTTAAAAAGATAATTGGCCAAATTATAAAAGGCAACATTGATAACACATTTGTAACCGGATGAGAGCGGGAAAAACTAAAATACGCATAAAGTTTCTTGTTAATTTCGAAAAACAGAAAGAGAGAGAGAGAGAGAGAGAGAGAGAGAGAGAGAGAGAAGACGAGAGAGAGAGGGCGAGGGATAAAGACATAATTATAGAAAGACAGACGGTCGAATAGACTGATAGGTATACATTATATGCACAGTACTGATTTTTTGTTAACTTAATGCATTGCGATCCATATCTGGAACAAAAAGTAAATAATAAAGTTGCATTGAGCTGAATGGTTTAAAATTATGTTAAGGAAAATTTACTAATAATCTTTGTGTTGAGCTTATGCAATAAATATAACGATTTTTTAGATCAACGAAATGGCATTCTCTCTTGTGCAGCATTATCCTTTGTTTCGTGTTCGACATTCGATATTTTCTTTGGCACAACTATAATTAAAAAATGGAATGTTGCCACAAAATGAGTGGCTCGTTCAAAGTCTCCTTTTAGAAACAGACGATCTAACCAGAATTCATTTCCGGCGAGGAGGAAAACAGATACCAAAAATCGCATTAGATCTAAACAGGAAAGGCGCAAAGGTGCTTCTTCCCCGAGAACTTGAAATTGGATATTGAGGTGGTGGAAACCTTTTGGGATTTGCAATCGCTTCAAAGTATTGGGGACTTAAAAACAGTGAGCTCAAAACAACAGTCGCATGATGCATGTGTGTGTGCGCGTGTGCGCGCGTGTGTGAGTGTGTTCATGTGTGTGCGTGTTTGTGTGTGTGTGTGTGTGTCAGCGTATGTGTGTGTTTATGTGTGTGTATGTGTGTGTTCGTGTATGTGATCGTGTGTGTCTGTGTTTATGTGTGTGTTAGCGTGTGTGTGTGTGTGTGTGTACGCGTGTGTGTGTAAGTGTGTGTGTGTGCTTTTGTGTGCATGTGTGCGCGTGTGTGTGCAAGTGTGTGTGTGTGCTTTTGTGTGCATGTGTGCGCGCGTGTGTGTGTGTGTGTGTGTGTGTGGGTGTGTTTAACCCAAGAATATCCCGGTGGAAGACGCCAGGACAGATTTTTTTTTTTTCCTTTAAATAATTGTGTTACAGTTCTTGTTACCTTAGTAAGAAACAAACCTGGTCTTAAGTTTGAAGCGATAAATATAGTTACTCAAAAACGAAAAACGAAAGAGACATAGGTGGTACCTAAAGCGCCCCCCCCCCCCCAATCTAAAAAAAAGACCACACTTCCCTCAAAAAATTGCTTGATATGTTCATCTTAGAGTAATGAACATTATTACACCAATTGGTAAAACTAGGAATATAACTAATATGCCTAAATGATTTTACTCAATTTGTAATCGCTCCACAATAGTCACATTCACAGTACTCTAGCCTTTATAAAAAAAAACGGAGAACTTTACAAACTCCTTCGCAACTATAGAACTTTTTTTTTTTCAATTGAATATGTAGCCAAGTACCGAGTAGTAATAGCCTTCAAAACCAGCATACACGGCAAAAATGTTTTGTTTGTTTCTTTCGACCTCAGCAGTCTATATCGCGGAGGGGTCTCAACACTCACACCTGAAAATTTTATACGCTGTCATAGAGAGTTAGTGTGGAGGTGCTATGGTTGCGGTCGATCACATTGTACCGTCAGAGATCTGGGCACGAAATCTGACAAACATATTGGCCTGGTTGTGGTTTCGAAACGGGAACCTCCCGATTGGGAGACAAACGCTCTACAACGTGTGCCAGTTGGCGACCGCCTCCAACACACAGAACGCAACCTCAAATACCGATCGCTAATGGGGGATAACGCATTTTAATAGTTATATTGAACTTCTTGTAATGGCAAATATTAATAATAAAAAGTTCTTGGAGACTCAGTGAAAATTCGATGCTCTCTCATGCTTTTTCTTTTTAAATAACACAAGATACACGATTTGAAAGTATTTTATTGCTTTTTTACAGGCACTTCATTTTGCTTCATACATCAAAAGTCAATTAAAACTGTTAAATCAAAACACAGATACACATAGGGGAATGCTTTGTCAATAAGATTTATTCCAATTTCCTAATTGTACGTATCCTGAGTTCCTAAATGGACATACTCTGCGAGGGCAGGCAAACCCTGAAAACGGCCATATCAAATCAAATCGATTACAAAATTATCTAGTAATAGTTGTCGTGAATGAGCAGGTATTGCTAGTTGGTTGCTTTTCAGTCTCATTTCTAAGTATTCCAGCCATGAAGCTGAAACAAGAAAAAAGTATTATTCCCAAAAGACCTAAATCTATTTTTTTTTACTGAATTCTAAGACGTTGCAGTCCTTTTTTTGCCGTTGTTATACAAAACGCAAAACACAGTCATGTACACCCAAACCCAAACACACACATATATACTCCTTAAAGTTTGTGTAAATCTTCACAGAGAATTCCCAGTTCAGAACCACCAATACGTACAATCAGGAGTTGAGTTGAGTTGGTTTTAACGTCTAATATCAGCACTATATAGGCTATATTGTGAACGGGTCCCAAGACGGACATCTGACAATTGTATGTGCTGCCACACACGACACAGGGCAGCGATACCATGACCCCTGTCTCAGCCGATCACATTATACTGACACCGACCCAACCAGTTGGGAACGCAACCACCAGGATTCGAATTCGGGACCTTTTGCGTCGGAAGCCGATGTTCTACCCCTAGTGTGTATGTGTGTGTATGTGTGTGTGGAGCCCTGTGGAAGACGCCCAAACAGATTTTTTTCCTTTAAATAATTGTGTTACAGTTCTTGTTACCTTAATACGAAGCAGACCTGTTATAAGTTTGAAATGATATATAAGGTTAGTCAGAAAGGAAACACCTACGCCCAAATAGTTCAGGCCATGATACAATCATCTTAGAGTAATGAACATTATTACACCAGTTGGTAAAACTAGGAATATACATAATTCAATTTGTAATCACTCCGCAATTATAATATTCACAGTACTTTAATCTTATAAAAAACGGAGAAATTCACAGAATACCGATTTTTTCTCTCTTAACCCCATCGCCACTATAGAACTCTTTTTTTCTATTTTTTTAATTGAATAGTTAGCCTAGTTCTGAGAAAATGATACGTACCGAGTAGTAATAGCCTTCACAACCAGCATACACGGCAAAAATGTTTTGTTTGTTTCTTTCGACCTCAGCAGGCTATATGGCGGACGGGTCCCAATACTCACACCTGACAATTTCATACGCTGTCATACAGAGTTAATGTGGAGATGCTATGATTGCTGTCGATCACATTGTACCGTCAGAGATCTGGGCACGAAATCTGACAAACATATTGGCCTGGTTGTGGTTTCGAAACGAGAACCTTCCGTTTGGGAGACAAACGCTCTACGGCCTGTGCCAGTTGGCGACCGCCTCCAACACACAGAACGCAACCTCAAATATCGATCGCTGATGGAGGATAACGTATTTTAATAGTTATATTGAATTTCTTGTAGTGGTAAAAAGTAATAATAAAATGTTCGTGGAGACTCAGTTAAAATTTGATGCTGTCTCATGCTTTTTCTTTTTAAATAACACAAGATACAAGATTTGAAGGTCTTTTATTGCTTTTTTAACAGGCACTTCATTTTGCTTCATACATCAAAAGTCAATTAAAACTGTTAAATCAAAACACAGATACACATAGGGGAATGCTTTGTCAATAAGATTTATTCCAATTTCCTAATTGTACGTATCCTGAGTTCCTAAATGGACATACTCTGCGAGGGCAGGCAAACCCTGAAAACGGCCATATCGAATCCAATCTATTACAAAATTATCTAGTAAGAGCTGTCGTCAATGAGCAGGTAATAATAGTTCGTAGCTTTTAAGTCTCATTTCTTAGGATTACAGCCATGAAGGGGGGGAAAGGAAAAAGTATTATTTCCAAAGGACCTAAATCGATTTCTTTTTTTACTGAATTCCATGACGTTGCAGTCTTTTTTGAGGTTGATATACAAAACGCAATTTACTCCTTAAAGTGTGTGTAAATCTCCACAGAGAATTCCCAGTTGGGAACCACCAATACGTAGGCCTACAATCAGGAAAAGAGCTTCCCTCCATCCCCTCAGAGATCTGTTTTCAGGTTTTTGAAGAAGGTCAGTATTCGTGCATCGAAGTTGAAACTTAGAGAGCCAGCACGGACGGTAAAGCGCGAGGCTTATAAGCATGAGGTTCCGGGTTCAAACTTTGAATGTCAGATTCAAATTTAAATTTATATTGCAAGTCAGGAAATACCGGAATGTAAGTGAAGTATAGGAAACGGAAAAAAGTGATAGGGACATTTAAAAACTGAAAGAAAGTAGTTTAAAAAGTTTAAAAACAGAGACAAAGCTAACACAAGAATTAGTGGTGAAAAAAAACAAACACAAATGCGTTTATGTAGAATGCAATTTATGTATATCACGACCAATTAAAACGAACACAATTCATCAATTAAAAAAAAGCGAAAAGGATTATATGTATAAGCGGTTAAAATGAGAACATTGTATTTACTTGAACTTATACAATGCATATTATTATGATGGCGAGACCAGCAATAATCAAGTCATGAGGAGAACAGAAACATAGACCGCCATGTATTCTTTGATGATCAGAGAAGCTGCCACTAAATGTCGGAAAACTTGTGCAGGGCCTATGAAAACAAAAACTCGGGATATTAATGTAATGATGCCTCATGTCTAATTCATGGATTGTGGGTTATTGCTATTTTATAATTTTATAGACGCAATCCATCATTTTAAATGCGGGGGTTTTGGATGCTATGCGTCTTAAACATCCACTCAATTTTAAAAATGTTTCAATAATAGATTAACTGAAAACTAATAACTAGTTCCTTGAAAATAGTTACAAAAAGATAAGATCATGAGAACACATAAACAGAACATCGCACCAGAGAACAAAATTGCAAAGAAAAATGGAAGGCTCAAGAGAAAAGGGTTGACTGCATTGAGAGAGCAACAACAACATCGAGAAAACCACAGCATTGATTGCAGCATCATTCTCTCTACAGAGAAGGAAGGGGTCAATGTATACAAGCATGTAGTCAAATCCATTTCATGATGGCGTGTCTCATCTGTAGCACATTTACAGGATTATAGAAATGTGGCGGCAGTTTGGTTACAGTAAACACTTACAGGTCACAGCGAGGTAGTATTACTACTCTGATAAAAATTGGCAATTTTTGCCTCTGATTGAATTTGCTTCATAGGAATCAAACAATCAATAAAAAATGTTATGAACGGTTCAATAATGATAAAACTAAAGTTAAAATAAAACATTTTTTTTACATAACTAATCTAAAACTTCAATCAGTTAATTCCAGATTTTCCGCGGTAAAATTTTAGATCTACACACGAAAAGCACGGTTATAATTTGCACCGCAGTAAAAAATTATTGAAAGCTGCAATCATTTCCATATCGTTTAAAATAATTATGATTATGCGTGGACGCCTTGGTTGAACGCAAGGCTATTTTTGGAAGTCTTGGTTGAACATTTCAAACACTATTTCCGGTCGGCCTAGAAAATGGCGAGCCTTAGAAATTTTCTAAGGCAAACTTTCGACCTGAGCTAACGCCTTCCTTCCACATATCATAAACACGGGTTGAGACGTAAGTACAAAATTACTTTAGATTAAAAAAAAAAGATGTAATGCCTTTCCCGCCATTTATCTTGATTTCGTGTGGCATGCAGATAGAAACAGCCTGCTTTTGAACATGTTTTTAAAAGGAAACTAAGTGTTGCATTCAGTAAAAAATCTAAGCTAGATGGAAACCTACACTTATTTGTCAGAAATGGCGTTTTTGCCCCTTAAAAAAGAGACATTCAGTTGCATTATTTATTTGTCTTTTGCGAAATACTTTTCAAAACGTTTTCTGTTCACATTATATTTTAGGTCTTTTTACAGACTATCTAAATCTAGTTGCTTTCGAAAGATTGCTTGTTATCCATAGGTAGGAAGTCTTTATTTTATATGTTATTTAGATCTAGATAAAATACTTGCATACATTTTATCTAAATATAGATTTTTTATTACTGCCTAATTAAATAAAACAAAACGTTAAAATCAATTATAAAACAGGTGATGACAGTGAAAAATTGCGTTTTATTCTATTTAGATTTATGTTTTCAATTAAACGTGTATCAGAACATCAAGTGCTGCTTCGTTAAGATGTGTCTTGGCGGAGCGAGTTAAAGT
>RQTK01001728.1:32265-48634 GCA_003991915.1 Elysia chlorotica
TCCTATTCAAACCCTTTTTTTTTTTTTTGTCTGAGGGGTCTTTTTCTAGGCGGAGACCACTACAATAATATGAAGATAAAAGTGTTGAGCCCAACAGAGACACACACAGATAGCTACTACTACTGCTGCTGCTGCTGCTGCTGCTACTACTACTACTACTACTACTACTTCTACTTCTACTACTGATGCTCCTGGACTAAAGGTTGGGTGTGTGAAAATTATCACCCTACAATATGCTGATACATGTAATACAGTAATCCTGGCAGAAAGTGAAAAAGATCTCCAAAAACTAAACAGTTGTAAAAGAGGAAAGTGTAAAATATGCCTGCTGATGAATAATAATGAAAAAAAAAAAAAAAAACTCTTGCTATTTCAAATAAAAAAATAAAAATCTGTTTTAAATGTAATTATTGATGGAAAAAGAGTGGAATAAGCTAAAGTTTTGGGCCAACTAATAACTGTACAGAAGATGGAAAAAATGAGACAGTAATGAAGAAAAGGATAGAAATGGCAAAAACACATTTTTTAAAGTTAAAATTGATCCTTACTAGTTCAAATGTATCACTTCAAACAAGACTAAGACTAAACAAATGTTATATTTGGTCGACATTTATGTATGGGTGTGAAACTTGGACTCTGACTGCAGATACTGAAAGAAGAAAAGATGCTTTAGAGATGTGGATTTATAGAAGAATAACAAAAACCTCTTGGAAAGAAAAGAAAACAAACCTTGAAATACTAGAGATGGTAAATATCAAGCAAAAACAGCTCCTCAAAACAGTGAAAGAGAAAAAAAATAAATATTACGGACATGTAGGAAGGCACAGTTCATTGCAGAAGAAGATCGTAGAGGGTATGGTGGAAGGCACGAGGGGTAGAGGAAGGAGGCGGATAAGCTGGGTCAAAAACTTGGACTCGACTGAAATGAAAATCAACGAGGGCTGCGAGATTGCGTTTGAACGAGAAAGATAGAAGACCGTGGCATCCAACGTCTGGAAAGAGAAGAAACTCTGACTCACTGAATGACAACAGTTTACATTTTTGGTCGGAAAGTGCGAATTTTCGTCCAAGTCAAACGGCTCCCTAGAAAAGGCCCATGAGGCGACGCGACCCCAGCCCGTGTACCCTGGACTTTGTTGGTGACACCTTCATGTGCCCTACAACGCCTACTTTGGCTTTTCACCATTCTCTCGCTTGGTCCATACTTTCCAGGTCATGCATAGACCTCTCTAATCAGATTGGCATTGCATCCTCCAGGTTTCCGTAAGCATCTGTTATCGGGATGAAAATAAAACAACAATATTGCAATATATACTCCATGACCCTTAATGCTGGAGCACGTCAAAATATAACCAAAGCTCTGACAAGGGTTACATCGAGTAGGTTACCCACAGAATCTTATATCAAGACACGACGGCGCTAATTGAGATTCTGGCAACTGCCAATCCATCTTTTTGTTTTGCTTTTTTGTTTTGTTTTTAAACGTTTTTTTAAAATGACATAGGTATACCAGTCAAGTAACAGTTATAATAGATTTTATTTTCAAGTCTTTGCCATCGCACACAAATAGTTTTACGCCTTATTCATTGTTTGTAGCTGCAACTTTCAATCGTTATAAAGTAAATTTCTTTTGGAAAAAGCTAGTAATTTATTATACTTTAAGGGTACACCCTATCAAAATTGTAGAGCATCTGCGGTATCCTTTGTTATAAAATTTGCAATGTCTTAAAGATGTTCACCATTGGACAATGTAGATACAACATGTTGACTTTCTTTCAGAATAAAAAAAAAACGTGTATTTCGATTGAAACTTAGATTACTTGTACTAAGTAGATCACCCGTCAGCCAATTTGTCCTTACAATGATAGTATTTAGACGTCTACTAATGTGTATACACTGGTTAATACAGCTTACACAATATTTCACCTTGTTCGTGTAACAAAAATGCCAATAATAATGTAAGATAAATATAATTATGCTTTTACCTTTGAACCTTTTTGGGTTGTTTAAAACCCAAACAAAAATACTATCCGTTGCTCATATGTTCCTCTATTTTTTTTCCAGGATGTGTTGCACCAGTTCAGAATATTAACCTGGAGACGACTGCACTCACACCATGTTGAAGCGGTATGGTTTGCAGCATGCTATTTGCATCTCATTGTGTAGCAGCTAACAAAGTTAATGTGTGGAGCAAACAGGAGGAATCAGGCACGAGTCGAGCTTTGGGGTTTAGGAGTGATTTATAGTGTGTTAACAAGCATCTAGTGAACTTACAGAAACTGCGAACAATTAAAGCTCTACCTAACTCGTTTTGTTTTAAATTGAACAAGGTCCGTTTATAGAGTATCTCTCTACGTGTAGAGAGCTCTAGCTGAGATGAGCGATTTGTGCCTAATTCACCACCAGTTGCCGCACATTATTTTAATATCTAGTTGGTGTTCAAATAGGAACATCATGTTTTCCGAAGAGTCTACAAGAACAAAGTCATAGCAGCTTAACACCCAACAACAGACACGGGAAAGAAGTATTTCAGAAGCACAAACACGATACAAAAGACATCCAAAAAATGTACACGTGCGAGACAACAATCTTTTCCTTTCCGTGACGATAAGCTTAAAACGCGTTCACGATTGATATTTTGCATGCTTTTTGTACACTTCCGAGATGCTGTTTGTTCTTCTGCGGAACACCATTATCCTGTGAACAGCAATTAAAAATTGATCCTTGACCAAAGAGGAAGAAGAAGAANAAGAAGAAGAAGAAGAAGAAGAAGAAGAAGAAGAAGAAGAAGAAGACGAAGAAGAAGAAGAAAAAGAAGAATTATAACGATTTGATGTAGTAACTACAGTAAAAGAGAAACTTTTCCACTTCTGATTCTGATTCTAGAAGCATAATAATAAAAGCTAAACGTTTCTTAAAATCAGAGCTAACGGTAAAACTATAATTATGAACAATGCAAATATTGGTATTGGATTAAAAGTGTTTAGTGGCATACAATTGACTTGACCTTCAAGTTTAATGATTGGCATCAAAGCAGAGACTAATGTATACATTTCAAGGCTAAATAAAAGCGGGAAATGAGAATGAAAAGACATTGAAACAGTGTCTCTTTTTGTACAGAGAATCTTCATTTTTATAGTTCGCAACAAAACCCAAAAAATTTAAAGACATTGAAACAGTGTCTCTTTTTGTATTTAAAACTATATGAAGGTAACTCTCAGATAATTCAGTCGGGTGTAATAAATTGAAAATCATAAATACAATATTTCATTATAGGGGCAATGACAGTAATTAAGATTGTGTGTCTAAGTAACCGAAAAAAAGGATCAGATAACTTTACGTTATTAAAAAGACAATATTGTCAGAACAATTTATATTATTAAAAAGAGAAAAGTATCTTAATTCTTTGATAAAAGAAAAACTACAATGAAAGACGTATGTATCGCACAAAACATAATTATATGCTCATAAATGATACGTTTGCAGAATTAATTAAGTTTCCTGGACAATAAGTAATTGTTAAGATGACAATATGACACATTCCTATGATGAAAGGCCTCTAAATGGTTTGTGTCCTCAGCCAAACAAGGTACAGCAAGGCAATTGTGACCCAAAATCCGTAAGTAGGGATCTGTGATCATTGCCTTTATGTAGAATATGTTGTAGTCGTAGTCGTAGTAGTAGTAGTACTACTACTGCTACTACTACTACTACTACTACTACTACTACTACTACTACTACTACTACTACTACTACTACTACTACTACTACTACTACTACTTACATACTACTACTACTACTAACTACTACTACTGCTACTACTACTACTACTACTACTACTACTACTACTACTACTACTAAGTAGTAGTAGTAGTAGTAGTAGTAGTAGTAGTAGTAGTAGTAGTAGTAGTAGTAGTAGTAGTAGTAGTAGTAGTAGTAGTTTTAATGGTAATAGTAAGAGGAGAAGAAGGAGCAGCAGCAGCAGCAGCAGCAGCAGTATTCGCAGTATCAGCAACGTAGCGGTAGGACTTGTAGCAGCAGTAGCAGGATATTTTAGTTTTGTTTTACAACTCTGATTATTTCTTTTGTTTCTTTGTAGAAATGACAGTTCGGTGTACCTGGACGTGAACTCGCCAACTGACACCAAAATTTCGATGACCACGTCGTCAAATCTGTCTGTGAGTGGTGGGGATTGTAATTCACAGCCGATTGAGGGCAGTCGGGTAAGTGTGTTTGTTGTTTGACGTTCAATGTTACAAGTTATTCTTTATTGCGGACGGGCTCCAACACTACGTTTGACAGTTCTTATATGCTGCCACACGGGGTGCGGGAACCTGAGCTCCTGTCTCAGCCGGTTTTCAATAATTATAATGACACCGAACCAACATGTACGGGACGGAATCTGACAATTCAATTTTTAACCGATGGTAGGTTTTAAACCAGGAACTTCCCGATTGGGAGACCAACATTCTGCTGCTTGAGACAATTCACTCTGCCCCCGACCCACCACTACCAGTCGTGTGAAAGCTTACAAGGTTTCGACTTTAGTTACTTTACTTAATTTGTTGCAGTTACTGCACTCACAGATTACTGTTAAATATTACATCTATCTTGAATCTGTGTCTTCTAGACTTTATTTTCCGAAGAAGTCTCGAAGGTCTGTGTGTGCAGTGTGTTTGTATGGATCTGGGTGTGCCTGATGTACAATTAGTATGGACGAATGAAAGAATCTTGTAAAGCGCTTTGAGGCCTCGGCATAAAGCGCTATAAAATGTACTTTTTATTATTTATTATTATAAGCCAATACGGAGACGTAAAGCTCAGTCCTCCAGTTCATCAATCTAGGGCACTTTTGTGCAGTTTTGATGCTCATAGTTCAACGCTAGTACTGTATAGGCTCTAGTATGGACGGGTCTCAAGACCAATATCTGATATTTTACTTGTTGTCACACGAGACGTTGCGACTAGACATGGACACAATCTCAGTCGGTTCCATGAACTGACACCGGCCATTACAGTGGGGGATAAAATCGGACAGTTACGATTTTTATCAATCGTGGGTTATGAACTATGGTCCTTCCGATTCGAAAACCCGCGCTCTACCACTCACGCCAGTTAGTGCCCTGCTGTCCAACAGCTTTAGCTCTTTTCCATGCTTAGCTACATCTTTAAATTTTTATTTCTCGGTCGTATTTTGACTTTGAGTAGTTATGCCGGATTTTCTAGATTTCCTCTTTAATAATGTAATACTTTTGTCTCTGATTGTTAAGCTTTCATCGTGTTCTAACGTATTTTTTCTTCTATGCCTTTCTATGGCTCTCTATTTCATCAATTATACACCAATGTCACAAATTATTCTTTTCTTTTTTATTCAGGTAAAACCAGTACCTCAAACAGCCACAAAAAAGTCCCACCATCCAATCGATTTTACCCCATTGCCACTGATACGTCGGTTTATTTTTACTTCCAGATAAAAACGGTTCCAAAACAGGCCACCAAGAAAGGCCCTATCAGCATCCCACTGGTCGTCCTGCAAGCAGACAACGTGCCGAAGAGCCTTCACAGCAGCAAGACCAGCCCCCCCTCAGAGCGCCACACCAGCCGGGGCTGCGGGCCTCCAACAACCGCCGGCGCGAGACAACAGCCAGGCCCGCGCCCCGCCGCCTCAGACAACACAAACACCAGCGCCATGCCCCGGAGGATCGCCAGAGAGGAGCCGCCTGAAGGGAAGCCGTCGTCCATGCTGCTCCAAACCCTGTTCCCGTCGGCCAAGCAGTCCAGGTCGAGCAACATGCGCGTCCAGAACCGCGCCTCCAGCACCGGCCCGCCCAAGGTCGGGGTCACCGAGTTCAAGTTCCTCCCGACCTCGGGCCAGGGGCGCCAGGAGAGGAACCCGCTGGGCGGCGGGAGGAAGGCGAGCTTCAAGGTCTGGGCCTCGGAGAGCATCCCCCCGGGGTCAGAGAAGGAGGTGATGCGGGCCTCCACCGCCTCCATCAAGAAGCCCCAGGTGAAGAGTGTCGGCGTTAACCGGTTCTCCGTGGTGCCTCTGGACAAAGTGCAGGGCAAGGCTTCGTCGGCAGCGCCTCAGAGTCTCCGCACAGAGGACGACACTAGCATCAGGTTTGCATGGACACAAGTAGGCTTTCGCTATTTATTATTATGATATTTTAATTGGACGGTGTAATTAAGAGCACATTATTACCACTGGAAACTCAAGGGCAAGAGATCGAAAAGAAGACAGAGAGAAAACGGCTGTGTGTAGATGGGTCGATGGAAGAAAAAAAGGAAAATTCATATAGAAGAGAGAAAGAGAGAGAGAGAAAGAGAGAGAGAGAGAGAGAGAGAAAGAAAGAGAGAGAGAGATGTGGAGATGATCAACAACGACGATAACGATGATGATGATGATGATAATAATAATAATAATAATAATGACAATATGGTATCCTGTGTGGTCCTAATAGATACATTTCATGTTGAATGATGCATTATACTGTTGGTCCTGTTTGCATTGTGTTGCACTTGGAATGTACGTTAAATAGGATATCAAAGAGTTGCTGCAGTCCGCAAAAAGAATATTATCTTGTGGGTATTTAATATCTGTTAAAATCTTTACTGAGCACCATCTAGACATTGAACCTTGGGCACCATGCTCATCAGTGCAAAATTCTACCAACTGAGCCATATTGAGGAGGGTCTAACGGTCTGTTTGCACGTTTGTTATTCTGTTGCATAGAGACAATCCTGCGATGATTGATACATGAGAGAGAGAGAGAGAGAGAGAGAGAGAGAGAGAGAGAGAGAGAGAGAGAGAGAGAGAGGGGGGGGGAAGACAGAGACAGAGATTGAGAGACAGAGACAGAGACATGGAGTCACAACAATGAAGAAAGGTATTTTTAAACCTAAAAGTGGTGTTTCAAATAATCATCAAAACACCCAAACTTCAGACACTAAAAAAGGGAACATATTTTTTTTTTAATCAGACACAAAGTTACGTGAAGTAGCTAGGAAGGAAAGCCCATAACGTCATTTTTTTCTGACCAACGCTTAGGGACTAGGATGAAATCATTCCTCATTAACGAATCTTAGAGGTTTTCTTAAATAACAAGGTGTCCTTGTTGCTTTAACAAGGGTGGAACGGTTACGGACTATTCTCTCCATATATTACAACCCTTTTTTAATTTTAAAAAAATTGTTTTCTTTGCCACTTGTAAATTCTACTACATGGAGTCTTGTACCATTGGGTGAGGTGACATTTAAAACTTTATACGTGCATTTTTCTGGTATAGTTGAATGAGACATCATTAAACCGAAGAGAAGAATCATCAAAATAATTAGCAGCTTCGCTATAAACTAACAGATACATGTATGGCCAATTATATGTAAAAATATGTTAAAGCCCACGCTTGTGATTTTTTTCCCTCAAAAGTGCAAAATATTGTTGATGAAACCTTTTTAATATCACCTTCACAATTTTTATATAGGACTGTAAGTACAAGGTCGTGGTAGCTTACGAATCGTCGTAAGAATATGAAAATACAAGACCTGCGACGAGTGGTAAACTATCCCGACGTTCTGCTAACGGCCCACACTGTCTCTCCCTGTATTTAGGGGCCAGACTGTGGAGGAGGCGGCCCCTCCTGTGTACTACCTCACTGCTGACGGTCAGATGGCCCAGTTGGCGCCCGGAGACACGGTCCCCGCCACACCGTACGTTTCAATGTCTTTGTCTTGTCGCCTGTAGCTTCCGTACGTTTCAATGTCTTTGTTTTGTCGCCTGTAGCTTCCGTACGTTTCAATGTCTTTGTCTTGTCGCCTGTAACTTCCGTACGTGTCAATGTCTTTGTTTTGTCGCCTGTAGCTTCCGTACGTTTCAATGTCTTTGTCTTGTCGCCTGTAGCTTCCGTACGTTTCAATGTCTTTGTCTTGTCGCCTGTAGCTTCCGTACGTTTCAATGTCTTTGTCTTGTCGCCTGTAGCTTCCGTACGTTTCAATGTCTTTGTCTTGTCGCCTGTAGCTTCCGTACGTTTCAATGTCTTTGTTTTGTCGCCTGTAGCTTCCGTACGTTTCAATGTCTTTGTTTTGTCGCCTGTAGCTTGTTGCTTGCAAAAAAAATCATCGGAGGTAAGAAAGAGGATAAACAACTATGTGATAGGAAAAAAAGTTCAAACTGATTTAAGAATATAATGAAGTGGATTGGGTTGTTTCCTTAACGTCCAACATGAGCAGTTTATCGCCTAGACTGAGCACGGGCCCGTAGACTAACGTCTGGCAATATTACATGCTGTCTCATAGGAGACAAAGCGGGGACATTTGGACTTCTGTCTCAGTTGGCCACAGTAAATTGACAAACAATATTGAATTGGGTACTTCATCAACTAGGGGGATAAAGTGACAGACAAACACAGACAGACAGGCAGACAGACAGGTAGGCAGGCAGGCAGACAGACAGAAAAAAGACAGACAGACAGAGAGGGGGCTGTCGACAAAAACAGGAAGCCAGCTATAATCTCCCCAAAAACATGTTGTATAGAACACGAAATAGAATAGAAATCGTTTTCCCCTCAATTCTGCAATAAAAAATAACATTTTTATAGATATTTCACAAATAGTTTTATTCGATTGTGGATATGATAAATGAACCATGGGTTAACTCTACCAGTCGGTACCTAGTTGCATCTAGGTTATGTCTATCTTTGCAAACAGTAGCATGTACATTTGCTTTTTCGTAAATTGATTTTTAATGGAAAATACAATGCAGTTAAAGGGTTGTAAGTAAAATATCTTACAAGTCGTAAGCTTACCATAACTTTGAACGTACAGCCCCAAACTGGTTTCAAACATTTTTACGACATCATAAAAAGATTTATGTCCAGGTGTTTCCTGTACTGCCTAAGTCAGACTTAGGCAAAACGGAATGTTACTATTAATTTTTTTTAAACATAGACCTGCCTTATTTTTCTTGTGATAGGAGAAAAAAGATTGGAAAATGCATGACCCTTTTTCCCAATTTATTATACTCCTAAATCATTGGATGTCCTTCAATTCCCCATTTTCCAGATCTGAAAGTAAGAAGCCTTACGTGCAGAAATATGTGGATGAATTGAGAAATGTACCGATGGCGGGTAAGGTCGACCAAGCGACTAACACCGACCATGAAGACGAGGACGAAACGTCCAAGTCCTCTAGGCTGACTGGAGATATTGTGACAGGGCCTGGCGCGAGATGCCCCTGTGAGGACAAGAAGCCTGCCAAGACTCTAGTCAACAAGTGCAACCAGATTCCGTCCACGATCCGCGTTAATGCTCAACAAACACAACAGCCAGCTCTTCGAAAAGACTGCTCGGTTCGGAGCGGTCGAAATCCAGGGCGGCTGCTGTGTGGTTGCGTGTACCTGCAGGGGAACGGTGTTCGCCACAAAAGGACTTACGCTAGACGGGCCAAGTGCGATGGTTTTACCCAGACCCGCGCCAACTCCATGCAGAATGTGCCTGGGGTGGAAATCACAAGGTGCCCATGCGAGCGGCGATTTTCTAAAGTCCAAATCAAACCGTCACAGACTTTCAACAAAGACTTCGACGACATACCCTATAGCAACCCCTACTCCCGGCCCTCGCATATTATCTTGTCAGATGATTACGGCAAGTTTCCGGAAGTGCCTCTTGCACCTGGGAATGATGTTCAATACATTGACAAAAGAGAGCTTGATGAGGTGTCCACCACTCCAGTTGTGGGGGATAGAGATTGTGACTGTGCCAAGCGACAGGCAGCCAGAAAGAATGTTCAATACGTAGACGAAAGAGAACTTGACGCTGTTTCCACCACTCCAGTCGTGGGCGATAGAGACTGTGACTGTGCCAAACGATACGCAGATAATAGTGATATGAGCAGGTCTGTAAAGGTACCTCAAGCCTTTAAAAAGAATGTTCAATACATCGACGAAAGAGAACTTGACGAAGTATCCACCACTCCAGTCGTGGGGGAGAGAGAGTGCGACTGTGTCAAGCGACAGGCAGATAATTTTGGTATGGGGAGCACAAAAGTCCAGCAAAATGCAAAGGTAAATACCTACCAAATTCGCAATAGGATGCTGGTAACAGACTCTGGCCAAGACATTCGACAAACCGATAAAAAAACAAATACAAAGGAATCAAATCTTCAGACGGACGATGTTTTCCCATGGGTTTATCAGAGTAAAAGCGATGTTGACATGAATAAACATTTGCAGTCAAATAGTCAGACGAAAAATGTGTGTCCATGCGTTTACCAGAAGAAAAGCGATGTTGACAGAAATAAACATTTGCAGTCAAATAGTCAGACGAAAAATGTGTGTCCATGCGTTTACCAGAAAAAAAGCGATGTTGACAGAAATAAACATTTGCAGTCGAATAGTCAGACGAAAAATGTTTGTCCATGCCTTTACGAGAGGAAAGGCCATGTTGACAGGAATAAACAGTTGGAACCAAATCTTCAGACGAAAAATGTTTGTCCTTGCACTTACACAAAGCGAGGCCATGTTAGCGCTTATAAATTTGTGGGTGAAGGAAATAACCCTCACACGATTTTTTCATTTAACAAAGAAAACAAACCGCGGCTTGTTCCAAAGGACGCAGCCTGTGCGTTAGAGGGGTGTGTCTGTGCTTCCGATCCCGCGAGTCGTGGTATCTCCCGAAATGCCAGTAGAGATCGGCAAGACGTGACCACCAACAAGTCACAGGGCGAGGGGGCGTCTCATGACACACCATTGGAGTGCAGCGATGGACGTAGCGACGACTCTCAGGGAGAGATGAAAGTGCAGCAGCTGCAGAAAATGCTGCACGAAAACTCGAGTGATTACCACACGCCACTTTATGAGGAAAGCCAGCAAAACCGAGATGAGCTGCCTGACTATTGGGAAATAATCAATTCCAGGCGGAAAACTTATCATCCAACCAACGCCCTAAAAACTGTTCCTACAAACACTGAGAGGTCTTCTTTCAGGAAATCAAGGAGCAGGCCTGCCTCCAAACGTCCCTCTGTACAGAGTAACGCAGCTAACTCAGAACTGCGGCAAAATGAGACTTCTTTTCAAGCAAGCCCCCATAAAACTGAGGCTCATCAGTCTTCTTTGGACAACGATTTTAAAGAATGGTGCTTCACAAATTACCTAAATAGCAGAGATCAGAATGCGCCGATTAGCCCGAAAAAGCTTTCAAGACAGTCTGAAGCTGTTTCGCCTTCCAAAAAACAAATGGAAAGACCAATACAAAGTCGGAGCCAAAGGCAAATTGAACACCAACAACAAAGTAGACAGCAAAGACACATTGAAAACCAAGCACTAAGTCTAAGCCAGAGACAAAGTGAAAACCAAAGACACATTGAAAACCAAGCACTAAGTCTAAGCCAGAGACAAAGTGAAAACCAAAGACACATTGAAAACCAAGCACTAAGTCTAAGCCAGAGACAAAGTGAAAACCAAAGACACGGTGATAACCAAGTGCAAAGTCATGGCACGAATTCCAGAAACAAGTCGGCCATCGAACTAAGTGTAAAAGGATCCAGAGACTTTGACCACAAGAGCCCTCATGGAGATCAGAAGTACAGACTAAATCGCCTGGACAGCGAACACTCTCTAGAGGGACTGAGGACTTTCACGCCCTCGTCAAACTCGGACGTAGGAGCAGACGTCAGGTCAGTGAAGAACACAGCATCAAGTACCCACCAAGAAAACCGCATTGAGGGCTACGCAGCCAGGTCGAGGTCGAAGCAGTCGGTCGTGAAGCCGTCTGAGAGCCGTGGTCAGTCCTTCTCCACCATCCTGGCCAACAGCGACATGGACACCCGGCCTAGCGACAGTTACACCGACTTGTCGAAACCTACGGACCCCCCGGATCACCAGTGGGACCCGTCCTGGTGCGACTTGGAGAAGGAGAAAAAACCCAGGTCTTACTTCTACCGCAAGTATTTGCTGGGCATGCCTCCAAACGGGAGGGCTGGCGGTCCGGGACTCAATAGGAAGTCCAAGAAAGTACCAGGCAAAGACAGCAACTACGAATCCGTGCGCAGGGCGAGTGAGATGAGAAGAGTGCAGTCCCCAAGGTATGTGAAAATCCATGTCTAAAAAGGTGGATAAAAGGACTGGATTTCTTGGTAGACTTATCTCTATGTACGGTGTCAAAAGAAATAGGGAGGAAAAAGAGAAAAGGAAAAAATGATGAGGGGGAACATTTATAATTTTCTTTTAATATTATTATCACCTACATAATTATTGTTATTATCATCACATTTAATGTCATTATTTATTATTATTATTATTATCCAAACTCATCACAATCATCCCCCAAAAATGCCTGTATTAGTAGGATACTTAATACTATTTTCCTCATTACCATAACTATTAGAATTATGACATGAAGATCAATGCATTTTTTCTATCCACAGCACCTTTACCTCTTTTAGTTTCCAGGACCTGGGTGAACGAACTCATCTTGAAAACAACATTCCCCTAAGCAAACCCCGCTCAAAACTGTTCATAAACGTGACACAAGGTAAAGGTCTCGAGAGAAGGGTGTCCCAAGCTCTGGCCAAGAGGAGTAAACTGACCAAGAGAGTGAGCTTCAGAAACAAGATGGGCCTCACTGATCGCCAGCAGGGCTTCAATAGATGTGTAAGTATTCACTCACTTTTACATTTAGGGACTGTACAGACGAAGGATTTTTTCCATGTGTATGTCCTTGGAATTATTTCTGTTCAGTGTACTTTTCGCAGATTCAAATATACACAAGCAAACGCATGTGTAGTTTGCACTCTGTTTTTTAAGAGTGTTCAGACGTTGTGTATTTTCCGAGTGTATATTTTGATGCGATGCGCATCGACTGTCACGTGATCTTGTTTGTTTGACGGCATCGATCGAAATGGCGGCATACAATGAAGACCAGAAACCTAGATCTAGTTCTGCTAGCGAAGAAGAAGAATGGAGTACCAGTGAAGAGGAAGATGCAATTGTTTGCTGCTCTTACAATCTCTCCCAGCAAAACGGAAAAAGAACAAACAGAATTTTTTTAAATAGCCTGGATTTTTTATATCATATAAAATTGGTCGTTCCTCCAGACATTATATAAAGGCTTCTGCAGTCGCCATTTATGCGTTTGTTTTGAAGATCGTGGGTCACTAGGGTTCACGCATGCGCAGTGACCCCTTGATTGCATGTGTATATCAGAGTCAAACATACACATGCGAAACAGACTGGTGTGAACACTCTGGTTTGGTGCATGCCGAAAACAGAGTGAAAAATACACATAGTCTGAATGCTCTGGACGCTTGTGTATTTTTAACTCTGATATACACATGCAAATTGGATGCGCAGAGTGGTGTGAACAGAAAAAAAAATATACACATCGAAAATACACGCGGAAAACATACTGGTGTGTACACTCACTAAAAAAAAAAAAAAAAAAAAAAAAAAAAATTCCAAATTAAAATAAAAAACTCACACATAGCATGCAAAAAAAAATAAAAGTTTGGACAACTTTCGCCTTGTGCAGAAAACAATGAACTAAACGTCAGGTTTAAAGTATCATCTAAACTAGAGATTTATTATGTAGTTACAGTAATGATATAATGAAATGATTAAACTTAATTAAAAAATTAAATAAAAATCAATGTACAGATAGAAAGGTGGCCAAGAGACAGAAATAAGTGATATGAACAATCACAACAATAAAATAGCGTGCGTTAAAATTAGGTCAGGATTAAATCGTCATCATATTATTTCAAACTATTCTTAGCTTCGTTACTCGTTACACATTTACATCAACATTCTTCATAGTTAATTAAATCTAAATGCTTAACAATGTTCATATTAGTTAAGATCCGATATGCAAAGTTCGTAAAGCTATCAACCAGTTCAAACCCAGCTGAGAGAAGTCTTCAAGCACTTGCGCATCCTCTAGCTAATCTACAGGACGACAGGACAGAACGAAAAAGGCAATGCTGATCAACGACTCAGACCGTTATACAGAAGACGTTAATACTGCGGGCAACGTTGACCACAGCTCCCACGACGACGCCGTTACGTCGACAACAGTGACAAGTCCTTGCTGACAATCACAACATCGGCTAGCTTGCTTCTAGGTTGACAGCGTTCACACCCTCACATCACACTCAACAGTATATCAGTCTATCCACGACAGCAGTCTAGACATAGACAGCAATGTCGACATAGACACTGACATCGACAGTAGACAACACTGTAGACAGCAGTCTGCTCAACTGGAATTAAGAATATTTTTGGTAATCATATTAATTAAACTAGTCCCTGTGTTTGGACACTATACTCACCTTAGTATTCCAGTTGACAGCTCATCTTAGTTCAATATTAATACATTATGATATCTTTAAAAATAGAGTAGACACTCTCATCTGTATTCCTAACTTCATAATTTCTCCACGTTATGTGATTCACAAGTTATTCATTAACCTTAAATCAGTTACTGAGTAGGTCATCTTATCCTCTCACAGTTACACTGTTAGATACTTATAAACAATAGCTTTAACTCAGATTATTAAAAGGAGCAACTTTACAACATTTAATTAACAATTTATTTAAGTCTTACTTACCTCGGACAGGAAACTTAGGCTCTATGAAGAGAATATCAGTTGTTCTGCGACAACTTCGCTCGGACTTCTAGTCCAGCACTTGCAACTTCGTGCAACTTAAAAGTTTAACGACGGTTGGTACTTCTATGTCCAAGCGTCGGAGACTTAGCTTACGAGCGGTCCCTCGTCTGATCCATGGGGAGGTCTCAGTGGCGTCTGATTCTGATTAAGGTCGCTCGTCAATATATTCTCTGAGAGCAAGTGACCAAGATTTGAAAGTCGGACGATTACCCAAAACGAGTACAAAAGGAATCACTGTTTTCTATGAGAAAACTAGGTAAAAAGGCCAGCTAACCCAAAATTTACGACTATGTTTTCAGTAACACGCCCAGATACCCCAGCGACCCAGAAACAAAATTCCGTAATCACAAAACATCTTGACTAACCTGAGAGTGCAGGCTGGACATGGTACTGTGGGTATCAGTGCCTCGCATCTTCTAATGCGTGGAGATGGTTACAGAAAATTATCCCCTTTAGGTACCACGCGCTCTACTTTTACTTGACCGCTTCAAAGTCTAGACTAACACGTGATTAAAAATTCGTGCACCCTCTCGGATAACACGCACTCTAATTTTGCATGTACACTCTGAGATGTAAACCAACACGCGATTACTTCGTGACAAGGTATTTATGGAGAAAAAAATATTTAAATGGAAAAAAGTCATCGTTATGGTTGGGTGGAGAGATGAACAGAAAGACAAAGCAACACAAAAAATGTTGGACTTAAATCACAGTGTACGATGGAATGGGAATACATATTTGGAAAGAAAATATGCCTAGGCTGCTCAATATCTATCATAACACGTTGTAAAAAAAAAAGTATCAACAACTTTGCGTCTGTGGAAATTAAGCGTTCCATTGCTGTGTTGACTTTTTCCTGCTACTGTATAGATAAAACACTATGATGCTAAATGTCTGTAAAAACAAGTGTCCCCAGTTGGGGGCTTCTTTCCTTGGAGAGCGGGCACACACCAATTTAACACTTTGTTTGTGATTGGTCAAACAGGCCTGGCCTGCTACTTTTCCCGGACTGCCAATTTCAGCGGCCATTAACTCTAAACGATAACCTATTTTCCCGTCTTCGATTTCTCTCTCTTGCGAGACCCTGCTACATTAGGGATTCTTCTTCGCCAAGAGTCTCATTACTTCCCCCTTTCCTTCCTTGGTTGAGAGTGGTCAAAACTTCATCAAACCACACTCTTTCGATATATTACATGCCCACATGCTAGAAGAGAACTGTTTTTTTTTCCTCTCTCTACGACACTGGGTTTATAAGGCAAAAATTAATGTGGTAAATCATAAAACGGGAGGTGAAGATTACATTTGCTGCGTAAGGCCTACAGCAAGGCTTAAGTTTTCCAATTACTTTTGTCGTTAAGCAGCATTTGTGATTTAACTGAAACAACGCGCTTCTTATTGATCATGTCTTAAGTGAAAATCACGTATTTCCTGATAATCCAGGAAAAGTATCATGAATTATATGGTGTCATTTAACCTATTTGCGTTTAAACATCTCGTTACAGTTCTGATAGCGTTTTTTAAAACCATTTTACGAGTTTAAGTAGATTATTTTAAAACAATAAATATACTGCATTTTTTCACTAATTCCAGACAGATGATAGATAATTTCTTTTCATTACAGAACAAAATAAAACAAACTGAAATGTAATGAGTTGTTTGATCAGTATCTACGTTGGCAATAAGGAAATTGAATTGATCCAAACAATATCTAAAG
>RQTK01001729.1:7003-24985 GCA_003991915.1 Elysia chlorotica
TAGTAGTAGTAGTAGTAGTAGTAGTAGTAGTAGTAGTAGTAGTAGTAGTAGTAGTAGTAGTAGTAGTAGTACTTGTTGTTGTTGTTGTTGTTGTTGTTGTTGTTGTTTTAGTATTATATAAGATGTATGGATTCTAAACTGCTGTTTTGGTTCTTGTGTCAACCGCAAGTGCCAATATAGTTTTGCTATAATGATTAGGTTATGGGTTGGCGTAACTATATTCACAGAGGATGTTCGTAGACATAATCCACAAAAGTAATTTTTAAAAAAAAAACGGTTTTAAGTATATTTTAAATAAAATGAGTCCACCACCTGCCTTAATAAAAAACACAGTTCTGGTTGTAGCAAGCATGTCGTATAAAGATGACCAAGAAATGCCTGAGACAAATGGAATTCATCATTCACATCAAGGAGAGTATGCATCATTCCAGACTCTAGCGACTTCAACTGACTCAAAGAGTTAATACATGAACATCCATACAAATGGTGGCGCTTCTGTTTGCGCACCAGCCTAAGCATTTCTACTCCGAAACTTTATTGCCATCGGGAACTCTGACAACTTTTTCACAGCGCGTCTTGGGTTCTCTCGCCAAGAGGGGCGACTAATTAGTTGCACCATGCGCATCGCAGCCACCGTGTGTTACAGCAGTTTAGAGCATGCGCAGAGAGCAGACGAACAAAGACTGAAGCGGTCTGCACCAAGACCACTCCAGCAGACAATACGCTCCCAATGGCGCTGGGAATTACTTGGTAAATAGGGATATCAATTTTCTGAAAACGGTAGTCAAACTTGGATGCGTAGGTTATTTTGGAAACTAGACGTCTTGAGACTGTCTCAGATTGAAGCTCTTCGCACTTAAAATACTTAACACTGGGCCGTTGTGTCCTGCCAAGAGACGGCTGTAGGAACACATAACTTTGTACTGACAAAGGACTTTTCCTTGGGGAAACAATAAACCAGGGTAGCGTCTTCCACTGTGGGAACGCTACAACGTTTTTAACGAATGATTGCGACTGAAGGAGCTGTTTATAGAGCTTAAAAACTTAGAACTGACAGAAAACGATAACTCTGAGTAGAGAAAACCTTGTTGGTTATAGTTCCCCATAGTTGTTTACAATAAATGAAGGAAGGACTATTCCGGAAGAGTCTGCACTATCTTTTACACCATAAACCGTCATTAATTGAAATGAGTAGAAAATTTGCATTTTTCGTTTATAAAGCTTTGTCATACAAATTTTAAAAAAGAAAAGAAGAATTTTTGGATAAGAAAACGTTTTTCTTTAAGTAGAAAATACTTAAAATCTCGTTTAAAGACTTTTTTTTTACAAAATAAAATAATTATGTAGTTTGCCTTTTGAATACTTGTTTCGGTAGCGAGTCCGGATGTCGGTCTACAAATACCAAAATGATGCTTTCTCAGATATCATATGTTTCTTTTTGTTGTAAATATTTCTCAATAAAACTTTTTCTTCTTATTAAAGTCATTGAATAAGTGTCATAAAAATGTATTGGCTACGATATCAATTTTCCTGTTATTTTAGAATACTCTTAGAGTTTCTTTCCAGAGTATTAAACCATGGTGACTGAGCCATTTCATGAAAAGGCCGACGTAAAAATAAAACAAGAAAACGTTCATAGTCGGATTACTACAAAGGAACTAGATGTTTCTTATTCCGGCCTGAACACCCCCACTATTACCAGAGAACATGGGAACAAAGAGATGCACCACTCTACATAGAATTATGACTTTACAAACCCAACAAGCACCCAAGACAAATGCAGTACCAGTGAAGGCAGGCTGTCTCTTAAGTGGCACTGTGATGATTTAAGACTCCCACTTAAGGTCTGTGGTCTACCTTCCCAATAATAAAAAAACTACCATCAGGATCAGCCAGCCACTAAGTTTTTAAGTTCTAGTCATTAACGATGATTTATCGAAAGAGGGAAGAGGGAGGAGGGGGAGAGGAGGTCCAACTACAAACGGTATAGCATTACTTTTTAGATCCTGTGGTTTTTCCCACTCCGCTTTACATTCGACAATTCCTATTTGTTTTAGTTTGACGTGAAACGAAAAGAGCGGTATTTTATAGAATGATGCCGTTTGCAGAGGATAATTATATTACTGTTACAAAAATAAATCGGAATTGAGAAATTACAGAAAAAGAGATTTTTTATGCTATAATTACGAGATCAAGTTAGTTTTTTTTTTTTTTCGATGTAAAACTAATATAGAGAGGATAGTATAGTACTGTTGTCTAAATATGCCTGCATTGATCGATTGCAGAAAAAGTGATTTTTTATTTTTAAGTTTAAGTTACGAGAATACGTCCATCAATTGTTGGATGAGACAATACATGCGATCTAGGTCGTGGTTTTACAACTCACACACACAAATTTGTGCAAAGTAAAACAAGTTTCTTACATTTGTTTTCACGTATCAGAGAAACAACATGGCAGTACATGTAGTACATAGAGAAGATCGTGGAAATTTTATCTCATGCTTTGAAAGCACGTAGAGATTTTCTCCACTTGGTCTGTACGGTTGTATGTCCATTTCCAAATATTGAATCCCTATATGTACTTTTTTTGGTCACAATGTCTATTTTTAGTTTTAAGTCCTCTAAATGTCCGAAGAATCTTAATGCATGTAAACAGAAACAAGCTCCTTAGTGCTTTACGTCGTCTCTAATAGACTTTTTGGGGGGAAATCATCTTCATTTTCCCTCTCTGTCTCTCTCCGTTTTTCTCCCCTCTATCTATCTATCTACCTATCTATCTGTATCTATCTATCTATCTTCAAAGTGAATATGAAACATCACAAAGAAGTAACAGACTAATATAAAAAGGGCAACAACAGATAGATATGAAAACTCATTTGTACCAGCATCCATTAGATTGCTGCAAAATAGCTTTACCTAGAGCGGGGCGAACGTTGGTCTTCGGGTCGGGACAATCGCGGTCGGGAACTTTGTGTTTGATGCAGTGTTATGTGTATTCTGTGTATATGGGTGAAGAGGTGTGTGTCTTTAAATAAGAATTATTTATGTTTGGCAGTGTACAATTTCAATAATTTTACATGGGAACGTAAAACACTCATTTTTATGTAAGACCAAGAAAATCTATCTATCTATCTATCTATCTATCTATCTATCTATCTATCTATCTATCTATCTATCTATCTATCTATCTATCTATCTATCTATCTATCAATCTATCTATCTATCTATCTATCTATTTATCTATCTATCTATCTATCTATCTATCATTCTAGCTAGCTAGCTATATCAGTATCGATATCTCATCATCTCTCTCTTTTTTTCACATTTGATCCTACAATTTCTGTAATATCATCCATTCCTCTTTTTTAATATTATGTTGATATCAATATGTATCTCTCAATCATAAATATTTTTCCATACTTTTCCATCTTACCCTGTTAACAAACCCGCATTACCATCGTTTTAAACACACCCATAGCTAACATCTAACAACCAAGCACTAAATCTGTGCACCATTATACCATTATACCGTTCTAAGAAACCTGTTTCCTTATTATCTTGATTCCATTTCTAGAAACGTCGGCTTCCCGCTGTTCCCACCCCAACTTCTTAAACCTACAGAATGTAACGTCACGAGCTTGTGGAGTCCCCGAGGAGCTGGGCTACATGGTGGAGGCTACAGGCCAAAGATCTAAGCCCGTGACTAGATGGGCCAGCAGAGAGACCGGCAGACCGGCTCTGATCATCTCGGAGGGGAGCCGTCATCTGGGCGGCTAGTGATAGCGGGATAGGCGTGTAACAGTGCGCATGGTGGGTGACTTGATGAGAAAGCACGCCCCTCTACCTATGTTGTCTTTGGTTATTATAACTTGACTGGTATATGTTTGTCGTTTCAAGAGACCGGCAGACCGGCTCTGATCATCTCGGAGGGGCGTCGTCATCTGGACGGCTAGTGATAGCGGGATAGGCGTGTAACAGTGCGCATGGTTGGTGACTTGATGAGAAAGCACGCCCCTCTACCTATGTTGTCTTTGGTTATTATAACTTGACTGGTATATGTTTGTTTTCATATCCTCCTTCTCGCCCACCCCTTTTTTTGTTACTTGTTGCTGTGTCTTTAAAAGCTCTTTTTGAAAGTTACTGTTGTGGCAATTGTTGTTTGGTAAATTCGCTTTTTGCTGCAGTTGTTGTTTGATAAATTCGCGTTTTGTTGCTTTTGTTATTTGGTAAATTCGCTTTTTGTTGCAGTTGTTGTTTGGTAAAGTCGCTTTTTTTGCAGCTGTTGTTTGGTAAATTCGCTTTTTGTTGCTTTTGTTGTAGCTGTTGTTTGATAAAGTCGCTTTTGTGTAATTGTTGTTTGGTAAATTCGCTTTTTGTTCCCGCTGTTTTTTGGTTAATTCGATTTTTGTTGCTGTTTTTCTAGGGTAATCCATTCATACAAAAACGTATCCGAAACCTATGTCTCTTTATCTGTGTTTTTGTTGTAATAGTTTTTGTTCTCATTATTCTTAACCACTTCAGTTGTCAGGTATGTTTTTAGAAATGATGTACCCATAGAGCATACCTGTCCATGAATTTGACGTATTTTTTAATTTAACCCTAATGAATTATGTTCTGGAAGAGTCAAAGATAAACATAATACAAAATTATATTATTGCCCCCAAAATAGGGATGGAATTCGATCTCTACGCACTGAAGGGTTAACTATCAATTAAATAAGTTACGTAGTATCGTAGATGGAAATATCGAACCTAATATTCTCCTCTCCAAGAATACAGTATCGGTGGTGAATTACTGCACAGGGTACTTGTCTGTTCCTAATTAACGTGGAATCTATTGAAATTTATAAAGAAATCTTTTCTGACGTCCCAAAAGTATAAAAAAACGACTTTTGGTAGAAAGTCGCGATAGAAAAAATACTTATATAAATATGTAGACCTATAATCTTTATTCAGCGATTTTAAGTAAATTGCAAAGCGAAATATGAATGTGTAGTTAAACTATTAACTATAGAAGGGTGCAGGCTCAAGTGGCTGCTACCCCCCCCCCCACACACACACACACACACTTTTTTGTTACTTGTTGCTGTGTCTTTAAATGTTATTGTTTTTTACGTTCCTGTTGCTGTTTGTTAAATTCGCTTTTTGTTGCTGTTGTTGTTTGGCTATTTCCATTTTCGTTGCTGTTTTTCTAGGGTCAAAAGCCATCCATTCACACAAAACAGTACCGAATCCTATGTTTCTTTATCTGTGTTATTGTTGTCATCATGTTTGTTTGTTTTTATTTTTAGAGATTATGTACCCATAGAGCATAACTGCCCATGAATTTGATAGAAAAAATACAGATCACTAACAGCATTAAAATCCTTAAAGAAGTATGATTTATATAAATATCTAAACCTATAGAAATATTTTTATTCAACGATTTTAAGTACATTGCAAGGCAAACTAGGAACGTGTAGTTAAATTACGTTCATGCTTTGTCAGACAGGCTGAACCTGCACACAAAAATTGAAGATAAAATTAATAATACACCAGTCGCGTTGTTTGTTTGTTTAGTTTTAGTTTTATTTGTTACTTCTTTGCTTTTTTTTTTTTCAATTTTTTTTTCTGCTTCTTTTTTCCACATACCGTATATTTATACAAATTACACAGAGACAGACAATCAAAATTCCTTTAAAATTATTTGGCTTACATGTTATGGAAATCTTTAATTTACAAACAGCCGCCTTTTGATTCTCCGGTTGTTTTCATTCTGTTTTGTTTTTTGTTGTTTTTTATTATTTGTCATTTTGTAGTGGGTTTTTTTTTAATTTTGTTTTGGTTTGTGGGGGGGGGGCTGGGAGGTTTTAGGGTCGTTCAATTCTTAGTTTTAACGCAAACTTACTTGTGTCATTATAAATAATGGGTAGGATGTTAAGTATTAGAAAAAGTGTTAACTTATCATCTAAGCAAAGACTTATTAGGTAATTTTTATACTATGAACATGTAATATCTCATATCACTCTAACATAATTTTACGGAAAAGGAAAAGAGACAAACTAAATCCATTTGTGTTTAAAAGTACTCAAATTTATAAATCCCTCAAGACTACATTTCGGGCGCCCTTGGATGTACAAGAAATTAAACGCTCTTCCGTAATCGCCTTCATCACAAATCCAAATTCCCAGTTTAAAAAAGATACACACAAGTATCAGATGTACATGTATTGACATGAAATAAGTTTTTAGAAATATTTGTCAAACTTTAAGTAATGGAACTTTGCAAAATCACTGAAAGTTGATACGCTATTTCAATAACCTATGCGATTTAGACGTTGCTCCATTTAGTCCATTACTTGGTTGATTGACAAGTTTATGACTACATTATAATAATTATATCATTGATACTCCATCCTAATTCGCCGACGGTAGCCAAATATAAAAATCATTAAGTTATCCCGAAATAGCACACTTTTTAAAGCATTGCAAATCAATAATAGCAGCACAAAGATAAACAAGTAATTTGTTTACTTCTAGTTCTTTGTAGCCATTCCAAGAAAAGGTTAGAGTTGCCTGCGGCTTGGAGGTCACAGAATGCTCAAAAGAGGGCGCCACGATCCACACAGGCGAAGGTGCAGGCGTTGCTAGGACGCACATCGGAGCTGGGATGGTTGTTTGTTTGTTCACGCGCTCAAAGACCATAAAAACAGTGCAACGGGTGACTCTCTACATGTACCTCTGTCTTTGTTTCTCTGTTTCTATTTCTCACTGTCCCTCTCAGTTTCACTTTCTCTCTCTCTTCCTCTTTCTAAATCTCTCTCCCTCTCTTCCCCTCTCTCTCCCCCTGTCTCTTCCCTCTCTCTCCCTCTATACCCTTTCTCTCTCTCTGCTTGTCTCCCTCTCTCTCCCCTGTCTCTCCCCCCTCTCTCCCTCTCTCTCTCTCTCTCTCTCTCTCTCTCTCTCTCTTTCTATCTCTCTCTCTCCCTCCCTGTCTCCCCCTCCCTCTCTCTCCCTCTCTCTCCTCCTCTCTCCCTCTCTTTCCCTTCCTCTCCCTCTCTCCCCTCTGCCTCCCCCCCTCCCTCTCTCCCTCTCTCTCCCTCTTTCTCCCTCACACCTATGGAATCCCCCAGCCCTCCCCCAGACATGTGACCAATGCGGAGCGCCCCAGTGGCTGGGCTCAGCCTGTGTCCCCAGTGACCTTTGCCAGACCCTGTGATGGGCGCACCCTGTCACCCCTGCCTGGCCGTGAGTTCCTGCTGCAGTCCAGTTGGTTGCTTCACGTAGAACGTCAGTGCTAAGTTGGATATATAATATTGTATATGCTTCCATAACGAGACACGGCTATAGGCCTATCGTGGATGGGTCGCAACACTTACGCCTAAAATGTTCACTGCTGCATTTACAGAGACAGGACGGGGAGACCTGGACTTCTGTCTCAGGCGGTCACATTATACCGACATTGACCCAACCTTTGAGGGACTAAGTTGGACAAAAAAGGTTTTTACTCATCAAACCGGTGACCTCGCGATTAGGAGACCAAAGCTTTACCGCTTGAGCTAGTTGACCCTCCCTCGATTATCCTGGGACATCTTACCCCTGGACACTGGGCAGTTTAGTTGGAATGGGCCCAAGATCAAAAGTCTGACAATTTTAATGGCTTACCAAGTTTCAGCCGAACCAGAAGGAAACACTGGGGTCCGATTTCAATATTTACGACTTATTGATCAGAGGTTGCTCATTTTGTCAACGAAATGTCGTCGCATCCAAGTTTTTTTTCCAGTTCTTATCGACCCAAAAGTTTATGTTAAGCGGTGAATTTGCTCCCGCCTAGGCCGCCATGACAGGCCGTTGTTCTACAGGTGAATTATTTGCACGACACACTTTGCGCAGTCCACAAGCTGCACAGATTTCAAGAAGACGGTTTTCCGTTGATATAAATATTTAAAGCTCTGCTTCAGTATAGTTTTTAAACAAATCAAAATACTGCATCTGGTGATAAAGCTTTAGATATTTTGAGGAATGAGTGGTACTGCCAACTACATTTTGACACATGCAGACGTACCGTAACTCAGTAATGATTTTCAGTAGATAATAATAGGGCATATTTTTCTAGCCATTAACTATTCTTCTAAGGTGAAGTATCATTGTCCATTTAAATGAAATTATTCTCTCTCTCTCTCTCTCTCTCTCTCTCTCTCTCTCGTTCTCTCTCCCTCTCTCTCTGTCTCTCTTTCTCACTCCACTCTATCTCTACCTCTATCTCTCTCTCTCTCTTTCAGTGTGTGTGTGGGTGTGTGTTCTACCCTCTCTGCTTCTCTTTCACTTCCTTCACATGAATCCTAAAGAAACATTTCCACAACTGTGAGCAAAAACAGAAAGCAAAGGGAGCGAGTGCTTTCAGAACTGCCTCCCGATTCTTTGATTGTGCCCGACCCAGCATTCTTTGCGGTCCTGGAAAGACCACAGTATCCCCGCACCAGATGCAGACGACAACGGGAGGAAAGGGATGTGGAAACGGACATTTTGCGCGGCCATTGAAGCAAATGTCATGTCAACGAGGACAAGGCGGCCTACCAAAAGTTTGTTTTTCTTAAAACATCCCAATAGTTTATCTAGGAATGGAATAGTGTTCTCTTATAAAATATTATCGCTAAATAGTTTGCCTTCATTTCTATAGTTTTAAGTACCTCTTTGATTTCTGTAGGATTTTCGAGAATGATAGCTTCATATTTGTTTCTTTTTTGAAATATATAATTTTCTCTTATCAGTGAGTGTTTTTTTAACTACTATATCTTGATTACACAATGTACTTCATATGTCTTTATCTTCTGAAAGATACATTAAATATTACAATTGAAATAAACCTTAGCATGATTATTCTAATGTATCCATAGGCTAATTCAAATCTATTTCTTTGCTGTTGCATCAAACTGGAGGTCGTCAATGAATTTCTGTAACGTGGACAGTGCTCACCAAATCAAAGTTATCTTTGAGAAGTTAAAGGCCCCGTAAGTTTTTTTTTAAACCCTACACTTAGATCGTTGCATCATCTGGGATTTGAACCGCTCACCATACACTCTTAGTACGACGATTTGGCTACCGTTCTCATCCCCCCCTCCCCCCCAAAAAAAACCAATATACAGTGGGAGAATGTTAGGAAAATATATGTGCCTATTAGCGGGGTTTGTTGGCCTGTCTTTGTGTGGCTGTCTTGTGGAGATTCCCGAACCCTGCTCGCCCGGAGTTTGGCATTTTGGAGGTGTATATATGTATATAGGGCTCTCCCTACTATAGCTTACACAGATTCCAGGCTTTGCGATCCAGACTTTGGTAACAAATGACATTATCGCGTTCCATAGTTTTAGAGTTAACTTGAAGTTCACTGGCCCCAGTAGTAAAAGCTAGAACTGTGACTGGACGCCGTACAAATGTCTTCACCCACCGCCTGAGTTTCTGTTTTGGGCCCCAAGCTCGCAAAGCCCCTGGAAATAGACCTGTGGCCGTGACAGCGACGCTTACATAGGCTGTCTCAGTGTGGAGAAGTTAGACGTACAGAGGACGTACAGTTGTAAACACACCTGGTAGATATTAGGGTCTGTAAAGAATCAGTTTTCAGGTTTATTTAATGGTAGTTGGAAAGTTTTGAGTCAGTGCGTGTTGGTTTTCACTACGTGCTGCTATCAATTATTCGTCATTTTCTACAAGTATTAATTTCCAATTATATTTATTTCGTCATTATTTAATCAAATCAAATTCAGGTTTCTTCATGGTTTTATTCGCGTTCGAGTTAAAGTTGGTTCACATAATTGATCTAATGGTTGTTTTTTTTTCGTAATTAAAGTTTTGAAAGAAAAGGAGGGAAATACTGCTTGAGCTTTCAAGGCTGTTCTGAAGTACTTTGAATAGGGAGAGAGAGAGAGAGAGAGAGAGAGAGAGAGAGAGAGAGAGACAAAGAGGCATAATATAATCTACTTAGTTTGAAACAAGGAAACGCCGAGTTGTCCTATCAACTCCTATAGGTCATTGTATCATTAACTTGTAGGTCTGTGTGAAGGCTAAGGGCCACATTCTGTTTTTTGTTCCCTGGAGAGTATTTGTGGATACAGTGGCTGCTATTAAGTTCCTTGTGTGGGGAGTATAGATCCCTGTTGTTAAGTTCCCTGTGAGCCAAGCGTTTCTAACGTGGCACTGATAGCTGATCGGGACACAGCTCACGTTCCACTGATGCCAGAAACATAACACCTGACATGGACACCATGTTTGGCTTTGCCCGATCCAAGGGAGGTTGCAATTTGCTTTTAGTGATAATATACTCGTACTTAAACCTTAGCTCTGAACTGTCTGTGGACATTTTTTTTTTTGCTACAAAGATTTAACTTTAAAAAGATTAGTTACGTGAATATTGATTTAGTTTTCATTGGCAGTACATTCGTCTAGATCTATGTCATATATATTAATATGTTCTTTCAAAAACTATGACCTGTTCAAGCAGTTCGATATATTTAGTGCAAAATACACATCTCTTGACATCACAGCTTTAAAACAGGTGAATAAAAGTTTAGAACAAGTGCACCTCAATATGCAAAGGTATAAAGAAACGCGGGGAACTGAAGAAAAAGAACAAGTAAATAAACACAATGTAAAATACATCTATCTATAACAAACATTTTCTAGGTGCTATTTTGAGACACAAGCGGTGCTCTCTAGCTACAACTGCTGTGTCCTATGTAGACATTGCCGAAAGTTCGCAGTGGTGGCGAAAAGGTACTCGTAATTCTCATAATAAATGGCAATCCCGCCACTGTTTGTAGCACGGGCTCCTTGCTTAGTATTTGTATGGCGCTCCAATGAGGTCAGTATTTAAAGGCAAATACGCGCGTCCACTTGTAGCACTGGCTTTTTGTTTAGTGTTTGTATGGCGCTCCAACGAGGTCAGTATTTAAAGGCAAATACGCGCGCCCACGAGAAGGTCGCCCCAGCCGGTGGAACACCAACAAATACACACTACGTCACAGCTGAACTTAAACCCGGCGGCGACGGACTACGGGGCGAGAACTTAACGCTACGTCAGGTTCATACCAGTCAGGATACACGGTTATCTGATTTGACTTGTTCTTTCAATAACCAATGCTGTTTGATTATTTGTTTTTGTATATTGTTAAAGTTTCATTTTTATTGTCTAACCCTTAACTGTGAAGGGAAATGTACACTTTACGTGGTTTGCATAATGTCGTTTTTCTTTTTTCAAGAACGGGTTATTATATCTTGGCCTGTCTGGAATTCGTATTGAGTTCTTGTGGAAAAAAAGCAACCTAGATATTAGAAATATATCAACTTTTTAATGAAGATTTCAGTTCGCCAATAAGGACTAAAAATGAATTTACTGATGAAAAAAATGCCTTGATGACGTAGATTATAAGTGACAGACCGGTCTTACAACAGCAAAAAGAGTCCAGTGACTCATAAAAAAGAAATATCACTGGCAAACGACTCGGCTCATGACGAAGAATGGCACGTCCGATCAGATGGCGTGAGGAGGACTTATCGAGGTGATGGGTACTAGGCACAACAAAATCTAATGTGGCTATTTGGTTTGATCGTCCAAAGTTAGCAAATAGTTTATATCTCGGACAGGATCCGATACTTAAGTCTGACAGTTTTACGTGCTAACACACAAACATGTCGTAGCGGAGATACCAAGACACTTGTCTCGACCGGTAACACTAGACTGGTGCAAGGATGTGCTCCATGATTGTGGTCTTATTATGTTTTTAAATTTTTGTTTCCTGTCGTATTTTTTTACAATGTATAAACAAAACATAGACAGCATTTAATTACTTTGGGGGTATATTACATACAATGGCTACTTTCTGTGTTCTTCTCATACCGTCGAACTTTGCAACATATAGCCAAGACACATTAAGGTTTAATTGTTTTAACACCTTGTTCTACTCGTACCAAGTTACAGGCATGACGTTGGAGGTAAATATACCTATATCATGTTAATTATTTAACAGATTAGCCTATTTTAATAAAACATATAGTTTATTTTTAAACAACGAGGAAGATTTCTTTCATAAATGGGACATAATTCGTCAGTGTTTTTGTAATCAGTCCATTTAAGTTAAAAAGTATTGAACCAATGATATCTAAATATTATATTTTTTATAGCTTTTTGTCTTTGTTTTTGTTTTGCTTTTTCTTTGTTTTTGTTTTGCTTTTTCTTTGATTTCCCTTCTGCCTTAGTTTATTATGACTTTTCTAAATTAGAAATCGAAGAGGGTAATTTTTTAGGTTTAAACAAAAAAGTTTCCGCAGAAAATTTTGCTAAATTCTATTTCCCAAAGATGCCCTAATAATAATTTAGTAGTGAGGTTGTTCCAGTTTGTTGCGACTTTTCATGGTTGACTCATGTTGAGAGTTCTGGTGAGATGAAACTAAAATCACGACAAACCAGAAGTGGAGTGAGCATGTATGTGTGTGTGTGTGTGTGTGCCCGGCTGTCTAAACAAGACACTTTCTCGTACGGAAACCGCACTATATAGTAGAAAAACAATCGGAAAACCTTTGAAGTATGCGTATAACGTAGCCGTTCAATGTGTTTCCATCTTTCTAGGCGACTCACCGCGAGACATGAGGGGAGAGAATGCAGTGTGTGACCGTCACATGTTATAGCAGTAAATACCCCAGAGTTCGCCCCCCTGCACGCCCCTGGAAGTTTCTGGCCAAGGGGACCAGGCGAGTCTCAGTCCAAAGCCCAGGTCTAAAGCCCCCGCCTTGAAACATTTCCGAGACAGAACCAAAACCAGATTTCTGAACGTGTCTCTGTAAACAAGGGCTCCGGGCTGTATGTTACAGGCTGTGCCAGCCTTCCCCCATGTTAGCGCCTGGCCGGAGGATGTTCAGGCCAGGGAACCAGGGAACCAGGGAACCAGACCCCTGGGTAGCGGTTGATCAGTTCAGCGGTTCTTGGCGGTCGGGGCCGCGACTCGCTGGATATTGGGACACGTCGGTGCATAAGAAAAACAGCGGGAGAGCCGGGCTTCCTCAGAGAGACATGTGTTAGCCGCACGTGGGATACTTCTCTCTCTGTCTCTCTCTCTCTCTCTCTCTCTCTCCCTCTCTCCCTCCCCCTTTTTCTCTCCACCTCTCTCCACCCTCCCCTCCCTTCATACTTCTCAAACTTCGCCATGATGTGTAAACTGTAAAGCTCTGTCATTTAATTTGCCTCTTCTTTTATTGTCTCACAGAACAACACAGGCTTTGCGATCCAACCAATATTACAGATGGCATAATCAAACACCTCAGGCATGGGGATTTTCCAATAATTGCTCATTGGCTCCATAAGTTTAAATTTAACTATGATCGGACGTGGTGCAGCTTCGTTTTCACTACGGATCCCCATGATCGCAATGAATCTAATCTCTCTCTCCCTCCCTCCCTCCCTCTATGGCAGTAAAGAGGGGCGTCAGAGCCCCCTGCCGGCGCATGTGTGTCCCAGGTTGAGCGGGTTTCCCTGGGCGGGACTCTGCCTGTCGGTTCACCGAGGTGAACGTTGCCGCAGTCTCTTCATACAGGGCTGACGTCCTGCCGTCTCAGACTTCTCACCCCGTGCTGCTTTCACGGCCTAAAACATGACTGTGTGCCATTATTTACTGGCTCAGAATCGTTTTTGTGTAGAATGGAAAGGAAAAATTAACAGTTTATATTTTTTTTACTTTACTTTTTATGTTCGTTCTCACCGTGAATTTCGGACGAAAGCTTTAAAACTGATTTTAGTTTCGTTTAAAGTGTTTGTAATATTCATAAAGCAACGGAGGTCTTACCGTTTTGTTCTGTAGTGACAGCCAAGTGTAAATCTTCATTTTATGTATACACTTTTCCTAGAGCTTGATTAATATATATACTGTTTATAGCTGTCATCTTAATTTTAACATTCTATTATGTGCATAATTTTAATATATTAAGGGGGGTAACTTGTATTTTATCGTTAACAAGTAAATAAAATAAAACAATTATTATAAACACTGATGATCAGATTTGGCCCAGACAATATCTAAACTCTAAGAATCATCAGGACTTTGTATTATGTTACCTATGTGATGTTAAAAAAAAATCTGACCTAATGAAATACATATGTACTATAAATATACAAGTGTAAAGCTTTTGTGATGATCCGGGCTATTTACTTTTCAGTTTTGATCCAAAAGAAGCCTTACTTTTTTTTTGGAAAATGTAAACAAGAAAATGAAGTTTAAATGGAGCAGCTCCCAACACAGATTTTTGTTATTATTGAATTAGGAAACTTTTTTCTCTTCCTGTTTTTTCAATTTCAGCTGTACACTTTTTTATCCTTAAAATTCAGAATGAAACCAATTTTCCTAAATCATTGAAACCCCAAGTAAACAAGATACACACATTTTAATTATAATAAATTGCTGAACTGTTATCAATATGTGGATATGAAACTCTGATGTAAATAAGCTTAACAAAAGAAAGTAGCGGCTTCAATCTTTTAGTTTTAGGTTTGTCTGGTGGTCCTGAATTATGCGGCGACAGGGAAAAGTATGGATTATCAAAACTGAAGAATTGAAGCGGACGTAAACAATGGAATGTGTGCGTGGACTGTTTGAGAATTGATCCTCTCTGGGTCGTTTTACCAAATTTCCCAAAAACTTCTTATTTGCAACTACAAGACATTTAATTGTTAAGTATTTTCGAAAGAAAATAATGAAAAAGTGGAACGAGTTCTAAACATGGGCCTTCCTATTGAATCACGACAAACTTAGAGAACAATCGAGAAAATAAGATGATGATTGAGAAACAAAAAGGACCAGACTGAAGTGAAGAAGGCGGTCTTGAGTAGAATAAGATAGAAAGAGTGTCTGAGTTGTTATCTCTACCTTCAACCATGTTGAGAAACCTAAAATTACAACTCATAAAGGGGGGGGGGGGCATTTGTTTTACCTTTAGAACCAAGCAAGTGTTTAAGTCAATACAAATTTATTGGTAAATTGATATAATGGTAGGTGCACTGAATTAAATTTTATTCTATACTCATCTAACAAAAAACGGCAGCTAAATCTTTTTACTCAACAAAAGTGTTATCAAACGTGCACTCCAGACCTTCCGAAATTCTCGAACTTTTGTCAAATGAAACTTGAATGTCTTGACAAGCTTCTTTAAAACCTTCCGCTGATAGTTTGGCATAAATCATAGTCAGGGCTGTGTGTAATTTAGAGTGATGGGTTGTGTGAAACAGGAACTGGAAAAGGAAGGTGAAATAGAACAAGAAAGAAAGAGTGAAAAACATGATTCACATGACCAAGCTCTAGAGAGAGAGAAAGAGAGAGAGAGAGAGAGAGAGAGAGAGAGTTAGAGAGAGAGAGAAAGAGAGAGAGACGTAAAAGAAGAGAGGAGATGAGGGCGGAGACCAGTGGCAGTATTCAATTAAAGTACAGGTGCGGAGCTGGGCCTAATGCTTTCAGGCTGTTGCCTTGGAACAAAGATGGAGGATATGCGGCCCTCGTAAAAAAGACCTTGACACTTTACTGGTCTATCCTCTTGCAGAAATCTCTTCCCACTCTCTTCCCACTCCTACTTTCCGTGAAAGATGCTCTCAGTTAATACTTATAGTAGGAGTCGCTCAAAAAGACGCCGAAATTTATCGCAGCGCTGTTAGGAAGAGCTTCGCGAGGTACCGGGAACCTAGTGAACGAAATTGGCAGCTTTTACTATATTGATACTAGCGCCATTGTGAATGGGGGGAAGCCAGACTTTAAGAATGGGAGTGTAGTTTGCCGATTAGCAATAAAAATATTTCACCTTTTATCTTGTAACACTTTTTCTTGACTATGAGAAAAAATATTGTACATGTTATTTTTAATTCATAATATGTTATTTGATTTGGCATCTAAAACAAATGTACCTGATTACTCACAAAATGATATCCTTACGGTTTCGCTCAGCTTTTTTGTTTTTGTTTTGCTTTTTGTTGTTTTGTTTGTTTGGTTTTTTAATTTTATTTTTGCTTATAAATAAAATAAAAAGTAGTTTGTCGGAATCAAGGGTTTTACACGAAAAATATCCCCTCTCCCTCTCCCTCTCCCTTTCTCTCTACCTGTCTCTCTCTCTTTCTCTCTGTGTCTCTCTCCTTTGTCTCTCTCCTGTGTCTCTGTCTCTCTCTCTCTCTCTTTCGTGTGCCATCCCTGGCTAAACAAAATGTCCTAGAAATAAAATGTACCATGTTTCAGACGTCTCTGGCCTGGTTCACCTACACTACAGAGAGACTGGACCGAGACTATCTGGCATCCTGGGGCTAGCTGGCCTAACAGAGAGACTGAACCGAGGCTATCTGGTACCCTGGGCTCGACCCTTCCGCCTGGCAAGCCTCGTCACCCGCGCCAGGCGCAGCCAATCCCGCCTGACACTTGGCTCACTTCCGGCTTTGGCCCGAGACTAACATTACCCATGGTTCTCCTTCCGCCGCCCCGCCCATGCGTGAATGATCGCCGTCCCGTCACTCGTTACCATGGTCACAAACAAGTGGCATCGGATCTTCACTGTCTGGTGTTTGAGTGTTTGGGCGTGTTAGCAAGACGGTTCCGTTTGTAGTTATCCAATTAAGAGTTGCTTTGTTAAGACGATGAATGGTTTGTTGTTTTTTTTTTAATTATTAAGATGACTCTAAAAACAAATATTTTTTTGTTTAATTAGAATTGAAAATGTTGCTGGTTTTCATTCTTAGTTATCCAGTAAATAAATGCTTTTTCCTTGATACTGTCTAATTTTTTTATTAATAACATACTATTTTTAATCCCTTATTTTAATTTTAATTCATAATAGTGTTTTATCATGGGTTTTTTAAAGGTTAGGCCTACATTAGATTTAATTAGATAATGTAATTGAAGATTTCCCTTTAGTTAAGCCCCCCCCCCCTCCCCTCTTTTTTTCACCACATCCCACGCACCCCTGAGTATAGCCAAAGAGGATTTATATTTATGTTTGTCTTGAAAAGCGTAATCTTATAAATTTTAAACTGTCTTGGTCATTTGGTGAAAGAGTTTATGTTTTTTAATACGTTTAGCAGATTAAAATGAAAAAATTACCAGAAAAATATTTTCATGCACCTTTGTTTTTTATTAAAGTACTAACGTAAAAAGTGTGTGGGTGAGAAAATTGAGAGATTTTATTCAAGTTTCTAGTTTAAGAGATTACCAAAGATCCGGATCAAAATTTTCGATAATCGTATAGTACTATGGCTCGAGTACTGGTGCTAAGCACCGAGTCAGTGTGGCCAATACCTGTCCACATTGAGTGAAGGAAACATGGGGATTAAATAAGACAGGTAGGGGGAAACTCCCGCGAGATGCTGGAACCAAGATAAATCTTGTCGCCGTGACCTCAGTGTAGAAACGTTCTATCTTCATCCTACATCATTGTTAAGATAGGTCCTTATTATTCTCATTTCCATTCGTGGCGACATCGCTAAAGCACCGGGTCTCGATTTTGGTGCAAATCGTGCAACATGCACAGAACCATCAGTAAACGGATAAAAAAATTCAGATGTCATTAATAAAAGGGATGTTGTGTAACATATAGATAATGTAAAACTATTTGCAATTACCGTGATTTGTAACCATTTTTAGCTTTATTTATTTTTACTAAACAGTTTGGATCTACTAAACCGGAGAAAAATATGAGACGCACCAGATAGCTGAGTCGGTAGAACGCCAAACCAACAAGCAGAAGATCCTGGAATTCAAATCCTACTCTTCTTCAATCTTAACTTCAAACGTGTTTTTTTTTTTTTACACTTTTGATCCTCCTTCTACCTCCCATCTAATTGTCATGAGTTCTAACCTGACCAATCTCAGCACCTGATGAGATTTCTATCTCGCCTAACGTTGCCTGCCGCAGTCCATCCACTTAACTGCTCCTGCGGGTGGTTTAGCTGTGCTCGCCGTCCACTCTTCCTTCACCCCCTCCCCCCCCTCGCCTTC
>RQTK01001729.1:25029-35029 GCA_003991915.1 Elysia chlorotica
ATTCTGTGGGCCGCGGTTGAGCAGATCAGAAGGTAATAATTGTGGGAATGTTCTAATCAAATTTGGCACTTCCGGGATGGGCGAAGTGGCTCATAGTGTCAAATATTTAGAAGGAATTAAAAGAACCAACGCGGTAGTCAGCTGCTGTACTACACTTACTATGCTATTCTACTGCTCTGCTACTCTGCCTGTAAATTCCGCTGTAGTTTGCGCTAGCTTTTTTGCGGAATAGTATTGAATTCTTGACATATCCACATTAATATCGCTTCTTTTGGATATTGTTGTTTTTTAGTACACGTATTTCTATACCCGATTCTCAAAAGTTGTTTGGGAGAGAGAGAATTTGCTAGTTGATTACATAAGTAGAGATAGGGGTGTGAGAAACAGAGTGGCAGAGAATTAAACAGACAAATAAGAGAGAGAGAGAGAGAGAGAGAGAGAGAGAGAGAGAGAGAATACCAGGCAGATAGCGACATACAAACTCTCAAGTTTAAAGAAATTTACTCGCTGTGGTTAAAACAAAGAGAAGTACGAAGTGTTGTCTTATTCTGCGGATTTTAAAATTTTGTTTTGGTTGTTGTTCAGCTTGTTTATTTGGGTTTGCTGTAATTTTTTTTTTTCTGATAGGTTTAGCTTTGTTCTTTTTTATTTTTCTAGAAACGGCAAAAGTTATTGCATGTAATTTGCTCTGTAAACTACAGAAAACTCCAACAAGGAGGAGAAACAGACAGATAACAGACTGGCACACAGACACGCAGACGAAAAGAATGGCAAAGAGTCCAGAAATGATTATGGCCACAAACATCCACACTAAAGAAGTACCCGCAAAGACAGTACATCCAGACATAGATAATATTGGCGTGCAAAAACATCGCAGAGCTGACAAAACGCAACATCACACATTCGATTCTAGTGCCAGAGGCTAAGCTTCCCGCTCCATCGTCATACGTTTGGTATCCTGCATAGCCTTCCGCCCCATCGTCATACGTTTAGTATCCTGCATCCAGATAACTATCGCTGCGGGAGGCATGCCAGGCACTCGTCCCGCTAAGTGAGTGCGCACTTAGGGTAAAGCGGGATGGTCATCTGGCATAGACTATGTCATCTGGACATACATCTATGGGGGAAGGGAGGACCTGCCAGCCTAGCCGAGCATGGAGTGTTTTTATTGCTTAGCGCTCAACGACAAAACTATATAGGCCATATTGGGAGCGGGCCCCAAGACTAATATCTGACAATTGTGTGTCCTGAACTCCTGTCTCAGCCAGTCACATTATACTGTCACCATCCCAACCAGTAGGGAACGGTATTGGACAAACAATTTTTGCCCGATCGTTTGTTTCGAACCGCAGACCTCCCGATTGCGAGACCAACACTCTATCACCTGAGCAAGTTTACACCTAGCGAGCTATCAATAGGTACATTAATGTAAGGAAAAATGCATGGACATGCCCCCTTCCTTATTTTAGCTTATGGTTGTCAGCTGTAGACTAAACTGTTGGTCAAGGCATAGGCACGAGTCCAGGCTAAGCGTCCATATGACCTCTCAGGGTCCAGACCTACTCTGCGCGGCGCCTGCTGTGTGTAGAGTGGCCAGCTCTGAATCTAATGTTGCAACTATTCTCCCCCACTGACTTTGCTTTTGTTCCTCTCTTTTAATTGTCACTAGAACGGACTTTACAAACTTGCTTTCTTTAAAAGTGAATGTGAATCGAACTGGATTGCTTGTGAACACAAGAAAAAAAAGCCATCTTGTAGGATGTTATTTTTTTTAGAAATCCTGGATTGCAGCCCACTCAATTTCCTTGAGGTGAAGACACCTTTTGTACAGTAAAAGTAAAAAATGGTATGTTTTACTTATCTATTACTTACAATCTAGCTTTCGCTTAGCCCAATATCAACATAAACAGTTCTAAAAACGACATGAAAAGGTTCAAATCACAATTCGATCTGTTTAAAATGTTTCTATCAATAGTCGGTGTTAACTATTAGCTAATTAGGCATGTCTGTAGCGTTTGTTTTTCCAAATCTGACATACATTGTTGATTTAACTGTCAATTATTCAAGTGCTAGATTGGAAGAAAGACACAGCCGTAAAACTGAAGTTACATTTAATTTTAAAACGCAATCCTATTTGTAGAAAATAAACAATAAAGATACGTTCGGTAGCAAATGCGCTAAAACTTTACCACATTAACGAAAAGAATACCACTATCTTTATAGGGAATAGGAAGGCTTGAAACACATACATGTATAGTTCACGGCAAACGTATGAAAAGAGTAAAATAGAAAGATCACAAACACAATGTTAAAGATACTTCGCCGTATGGGATTCGCCAGGGGGCATCTAGGAGACGAAGTGAGAGTGAGAGGGAGAGAGAGAGAGAGAGAGAGAGAGAGAGAGAGAGAGAGGGGAGAGAGAGACAGATAGACAGACATACAGACAGACATAAAAATAGACAAACAGACAGACAGACAGACGGACAGACAGACAGACATAAAAACAGAAAAACAGACAGACAGACAGACAGACAGACAGACGGACAGACAGACAGAGAGACAGACAGACAGACAGACATACAGACAAACAGACAGACAGACAGACAAACAGACAGACAGACAGGCAGACAAACAGACAGACAGACAGACAGACAGACAGACAGACAGACAGACAGACAGACAGACAGACAGACAGACAGACAAACAGACAGACAGAAGACAGACAGACAGACAGACAGACAGACAGACAGACAGACAGACAGACAGACAGACAGACAGACAGACAGACAGACAGACAGACAGACAGACAGACAGACAGACAGACAGACAGACAGACAGACAGACAGACAGACAGACAGACAGACAGACAGACGGAGGGAGAGCGCTAACCTGGACTCGGGCCTCCGTCAGGCTACACCTGAGCGCCAGCTGCTCGCGCGCGTACACGTCCGGGTAGTGCGTCTTCTGGAAGACCCGCTCCATCTCCTCCAGCTGGAAGCTCGTGAACGTCGTGCGGTTCCGGCGCTTCTTACGTTTGGGCTCCCCGTCCTCCTCGTCCTCCAGCCCGCCGTCTCTTCCGTCGCCGCCTCTGACACCGAGGCATGCGTCGTCATCGTCGGCGTCGTTCTCACCGCCTTCGTCGTCGGCGTTGTTGGGGCTGGCGCTGTTGAGCTTTGACTTTGTCAGCAGCGGTTCTTTCCTGGTCGCGTTTTTCTCCAGGAGCGCGCTGGTGCCTGAACTGAGTGGGCTCGGACATGGGAGGTTCGGGTCGGCCTTCCCGCCGCTACTCGCGCTCTCCTTGTGAATGTCTGGCCCGAACATGTCCACAGACTCCTTCTTCATCCTCGGCGGTGTGGCCGGGGCTGCGATCCCGTTGTGAAGGCGATGGTTGGTAGCATCGCTGATGCCGTTGCTGCTGTTGTTGTTGTTGCTATTATTTTGGTTGATGCTGGTTATAGACCGCCTGTCGTAGCTGTTATTGGTGGTGTTGTTGTTGTTGCTGTTGTTGTTGTTGTTGTTTGAGACGTTGAGATTGCCGCACAAGGCTGTTGGTGTTTGAGGGCTTCCGGTTGGCGTCGGTGAATTGTAAGGGTTGTTGCTGCCGCTGCAGTTTAATCCTTCACTACTGAGCCGAAAACCTGCCGTGTTGTTGTTAGTGTTAGTGTTGGCGTTGTTGCTGCTGCCGTTGCTGCTGACCGGGCTGATTGCTGAGTTCGGGTAATGGTGGAGATGGTGCTGATGATGCTGTTGTTGCTGTCCATGAGCGGGGTGGTGGAGCTGCTGACTGTGCTGATGCTGATGCTGATGCTGTTGCTGATGCTGATGCTGATGCTGGTGGTGGTGGTGGTTCATCAGGTTCATGTGGTTGTTGTGTATGTAGCTAGCTGGGCTGATGTTGCCGCTGTGTAGCTGGGGGCTCAGGGAGGCTCCATATGGACTGCTCAAGTCTGTGGAATAAAGTTAAGATTTAGATAATGGAGTCGGAGTTCAGACTAAGCAGCCTTACGCGGGTCTAGATTCAATATGTTAAAACTGCCGCCTTTCACTCCTCTCGGCTGTTATAATTATTTCCCCTCAAACCGCGATTAGGTATTTGGGTTATATATGTATTAGTTAGGTACAGAGAGTGACTAGAGAATGAGAAAGGGAGGAACATAAATCAACGCATTTTTAAGATAGAATGGGTGATAGGGCGTGGCTAACTGAGGGCTAGAGAGGACGAATGACAGCGAATATGGGGGGAAGTTACAGAGAATGGTAGATGTATAGAGAAAATAAAAACCGAAAAAAAGAAATACAGAAAAGACATGTTTTTTTTTAAGTTAGATGGGGTGAAAAAAAAAGCTGTACACATTTGTATAATGTACAATGCATAGCTAGAGGGGTTGACATTTTTTATTGTTTAGTTGGAACTGTATAACAGAAAAAAAATTGCAGAGGTGGAGAAATTTACACATATTTTAACCGACAACGCAAAAAAGATTCTCCGTTTTCTATCTATTTTTTCCACACAAATAATTATTTCGAAAACGCGTGCCATTTGAGTGAAGGAACAACAAATGCTGTTGCATTAAGTAGGATATGCAGCGTTCTGCTGTTTTGGTCTTTTGAATGGTATAGAATAAAGAATATTATTGAATGGTATCTGCGTATGATCCTACCAAGACTAGGAGAAATTCGGATGGAGAGCTAAATATAAACTCCGAATTATTGATCCGAAACATTTATTCACTTTTTGACGGGTAATTATTCATCACTGAAAGGTCAGTGTCAAATCAATCAAAGAAAGTAACCATTGCTCTAAAAAGTATGTAAGAACACAGCAGTGTAAATAAGAATTTGTTGTTTTATAAATTATAGATAATTTTAAAAATTCTAATAATGCCAATAGTTCTGACTGTCATAAAACACGTTTTGTTCGACCGCTTATAATAATAATAATAATACAGTTTATTTATAGAGCGCCATATCCAATAAACTCAGCTCATGGCGCTCTTTACACATTAGAATCTCCTTTAAAAAGAATATATTGACATAGTGACATAGAAACATAGATAATAATACATGTCCTAACATTACACACAAAAATAATTCATTCATACCAAAACATGATTTCCATATTATAATTAAGAAAGCGGTCCAACAAAACGTGTTTTTATGACAGTCATAACTTCTGGTAATAAAAACATTATTAGACTTTTTAAAATTATCCATAATTATAAAACATCAAATTCTTATTTTCACTACTGTCTTCATACATACTTTTTAGAGCAAAGTTTAATTTCTTTGATTGATTTGACATTGTTCTTTCAGTAATGAATATTTACCCGTCAAAAAGTGAATAAATGTTTCGAACCAATAATTGTTGTTATTATTATTGTTATTATTATTGTTGTTGTTGTTGTTGTTGTTGTTGTTGTTGTTGTTATACCATGATATATGAATAGGTAAAAGTGTCCCAGTCCTTTTTATTTATTTAACGTCTCCTGTGTCTCACGAAGATTCTTTTCATTTTGGCAAAAAGATGGAGCTGGGGTCTGGGAATCAAACATAGGAGCTCCTGCTTATGCTTTTTATCCGGAGGTCTACCAACTGGACCGACAAGGATCCTAGTGTTATTTAAGGCTCATGATTTACTTTCTCGCTCACACTTTGTGTTTCTGCTGCGGCCTAGACCAGACACCCATAGTTATGAGAAGCGCAGCAGCAGCAGACTACAGACAGGTCCTGACAAATTGATCACACGCCTCAAGCGCTGACCACCCCTCCAAGTCCAACTATTCTTACTGCCCACCAGTGTCCGTGGTTCGTGTCAGCCATCACCGGGTTATGAATGACCAGCACTGGGGAGCCGGTAGTATGTCCTCTCACCATGAGACCATTATACATTATAATGTAGTGAAGTGTACTGACAAATCACACCAATGCTAGAGAGTGCCACAGTGATCATGAGGGCATCTCGGTACCCCCGATAAGGTCCATCTCTCCGCTGCTGATACATTCCCCCATTTGACAAGAAGCAGGCGCAATTAGCCTGGGAGATGCGTTTTAAACGGCTGAGGTGAAGGCCTGGCGGGAGGTGTCAATCATTGCGCATGTCTCATCATGCCTTAAAGCAGTGAGATATCTCGCCCGTCGCCGCTCCAGTGGCGCTAAACCCGCGCGGCTTATCAGCTCAGCCTGGGTATCAGGAGATAAGCAGCGAGAAAATGCCGCGCGTGTTAATGTCGCACGCCCCCTGTTTACGATCGTTAGGAGTGCCGCAACAAATGGTAGATTCTCTCAATGAATCAATGTACAAAAATAGATAGCATATTACAGCGGAGTAGAGAGGGAGAAACAGAAAGAGGAGGAAGAGAAAGAAAGGGAAAGGGAGATAGAAAAGTAGAAAACATTGCGTCTTTAATATATTTTTTCATATACTGCGCCCACTAGTTGGTTATGACGACTATGGTATGCCCATGTTCACCAAGCATAGACAGGTTCTCTAGCGCAAACTGCTTGAAGATATTGATACCAATGACTTTAATATGGTTATATTTGTTTGAAAACGCGTTTAAGTTAATGAAAATGGTTCTATTTTTGGATAATTAACCAATGCACATTATGAATGCTATGTTTTTATGAATTGAAATATTCCCAGTACACTGAGTACAGAAAGCAAAGGTTTGTTCTGAATAAGAATGCTGATTTGAGAGATGTTTGTGCTGCGTTGTTTACATGTTTTGATTTTGTGCTATTGTATGTTGTTTTTTTTATATATTTTTTCATAGCTATTTCGCTGCAGGTATATAAGCTCTAGAAAAACAATACACTTGTAAAATACTATAGTGCTGTCTTAAAACTGGCTTTTTGAATTATGAACAAAACTTTTCTTTCTTAGCTTATCTCAAAGATTATGAGAAAACAACTGGTGTTTATTACGGAAATCAAATCGGCTAAACTATGCAATTATTTTATCAATTAATTCATTTCTTGGATGGCTGATTTGTTTCTTTGGTTATTCAGTAAGACGTATATATGGAAGCATCGACTTTTTGGAAGCCTTGGTCCGCATCTATCAATAATGCCCCACAATTGTGTTCTTTGTTAGAAAAGAAAAATATCACATTTGAATTAAATGCAAAGACGCATAATAAAACAGTATTGGAATAAATATATAACTTAAAAGAATGTGAAACAACTGTTTGATCGCTATTTTTATGGGAAAAAAAACATATTTTAATCTTTCTTAAACAAAACAGATTCAACGTGAAATTATAGTAAACACTTTTGTATACACATACCAAAGCTTGACTCATAATTTCTAATTGTCGACCTCTGTACCTCTGTTCTGATATTCCTCTGGATGGATTTATAGAGGATTATCGTATATTTTTCCTACCAGAAAGACTAAGAAACCAAACCCAACACCTTTCCTTGGGGCCTTTTTCTTATGGCGGCGGCTACTCAAAAAGTAGATAGATAGATAGATAGATAGATTACCAGTCCTGCCGGTGTGCGGTAAGAAGGCGATGCCACCTATGCGCTGCACACACGCGCCTACCTACCTAATGCGCTACACACACGCGCCTACCTTTGAGCGGGTTGGGCCTAATGCGCTGCACACACGCGCCTACCTTTGAGCGGGTTGGGCCTAATGCGCTGCACACACGCGCCTACCTTTGAGCGGGTTGGGCCTAATGCGCTGCACACACGCGCCTACCTTTGAGCGAGTTGGACCTATGCGCTGCACACACGCGCCTACCTTTGAGCGAGTTGGACCTATGCGCTGCACACACGCGCCTACCTTTGAGCGAGTTGGGCCTAATGCGCTGACACACACGCCCTACCTTTGAGGAGTTGGGCCTAATGCGCTGCACACACGCGCCTACCTTTGAGCGAGTTGGGCCTAATGCGCTGCACACACGCGCCTACCTTTGAGCGGGTTGGGCCTAATGCGCTGCACACACGCGCCTACCTTTGAGCGGGTTGGGCCTAATGCGCTGCACACACGCGCCTACCTTTGAGCGGGTTGGGCCTAATGCGCTGCACACACGCGCCTACCTTTGAGCGAGTTGGGCCTAATGCGCTGCACACACGCGCCTACCTTTGAGCGAGTTGGGCCCCAGTCGGCCGTGGCCCAGGATCCCGTCGATGGAGTAGCCCGCCATGCGCTGGTTCGCGTCCAGCAGACTTCGCGACGACATCAGGTCATCGGGGTGACCCGCGAGTTGACCTGTGACCCCGCCGTAACCTTGACCCTCGCCGGCTGGCCTTGGCAATGGGGAAAATCCAAACATCCGACTGTCTGATTTGAGGAAATCTGCGGTAGTTGCCATTTGGTGTGGTTAAAACATCTACACTTTTCTGGAGCTGAATTGTGACTCGTGATGTATTAAATGTATCTCCTTCAATAGCACTGAACAAAATGATATGAGTTTTTGTCTCTTAAATCACTTGATACCACTGCATTCGTTAACTATCACTTGTCTCCAGATATACAGTCATTGATTGTGAAGATAGAAAAGTTGAAAACCAATGGCGTAAAGAGAAGTGCAGCACAAAAATAATTTGTTGTTTTTTTTAGTAGGCCTAGTCCAAATATCTTGCTGTCCGTTGTTATCCTGAACGCTCGTCCTGAGGAGAAAAAGAGAAAAAACACGATAATTTAACACGATGTTCATTATTGTATAAGAAGATTCTGGGACATATGTATTATATTTGTCTCTTTTTTACTCTTCTAAAACTACATAAATATTATTTGTTCTAAATTATCGTTTTGTTGGTTATATTTTTTTCATTAGGTTTGGGGAAGTTTTGTTTTGGTTTTGTTTTTGCTTCTTTTCTTTTCGTTTATTGTTGTTGTTGTTATTGTAGTTTTGGGGGGAGGGGTATGCTTTTGTTCGATAAAAACTTAGCTCACCACAACCAGGTTACTTTTAAACTTAACGTTTCTTTACATTGCATAATTATTGTGATCGTTGTACGCAGACTAACAAGTAGTGCCCAATGCCTTGCAAGCATTCCTAATTTTACTAGAGAAAACTAAAGAAGGAGAAGAATTCATTGAATGTTTTTGAAACGGCGGATATTAACATATTCTACAAAACTATGCAGATTTTCCACGTTTTCTACTTATGTAGGTCCAGTATGCACAGCCCGTACTTTCCAGATGTCGAGGAGAATTGTTTGTGTCATGCTGTCGTTGTGGTTGAGGGAGAATCACTTACATAGATCCTACCTCAGCTAGGGGAGGGGGGCGGTGGTCCAGGGGTAGAACATTGGCTTCCGACGCAAAAGGTCCCGAGTTCGAATCCTGGCTGTTGCGTTCCCTACTGGTTGGATCGGTGTCAGTATAATGTGACCGGCTGAGACAGTAGTCATGGTATCCCCGCCCTGTCTCGTGTGTGGCAGCACATAAAATTCTCAGACGTCCGTCTCGAGGCCCGTCCACAATATAGCCTATATAGTGCTGCTGTTGGACGTTAAACCAACCCAACCAACCAACCTACCTCAGCTAGGAACTGAGCACGACATTTCACTTCAATCTCTGGCCTGACATGTATGGTGTGAGCTGACTCTGACAGTGACTGCGCAAGTCCCGACCATCTGGACAGGTAATTGGCGCAGGCCAGGCCCTCTCGGTCGGGTCATCAGTCTGCCTGATTAGGCGGCACCAAGTCAGGGGTGAGGAGAGACGGCCGGCCTGACAGATGGATGCTGCCACATGTATATACCCGAGTTGGTAGTACACCTTTAATTATTGCGATTGGCATCATACAGATTGAGGCGCGCGCACGAGAAGACGCGAACGTAAGGGCGAAATAGTTAATGGGTTAAGATTAAGACATTTCCGTTTCCTATGTTTTTCACTTATGTTTAATGGAATTCTTTGCTTTTTTTTCTTTTTTTTCTTGAGTTGTTTTAAGGTACTTATTTTTACCGAAAAGACACGAAAAAACACTCGTTATAAACAAGATATGCTCGTTCTTTTTCTATTAGTTTTTAATTATGTGAT